>JBCJKH010063810.1:0-15764 GCA_039877255.1 Loriculus beryllinus
CATCTAAACCATTGTTTACCTATACAAAGTGCTTTAGATTCTTCAGAAAATAAATTGTAGAAGTCATTTAAACTGCTTAAAAACCATATCCAGGTCCTAGCAGCCAAGGACATGGAAGACACTGATAATATCCCCTTTCCATAGCCTTGCTACCTGATGGAAGTGCTTCCTCTGCTCAGGAAAAAGCATTATATAAGGCTTGAGCAGCACTGTTCAATAAACAGAAACCAAAATAATGCTCTTGACACACTACTGAGTAGATGAGAGTGCTCCCCATTAGTTGATGCAGCTACTGTAGTGGATTTAAACCCACATTAGCCGAGTAGGCAGGTGCAATTTACGCTGACAAAATGAGGCATCTAAACCATTGTTTACCTATACAAAGTGCTTTAGATTCTTCAGAAAATAAATTGTAGAAGTCATTTAAACTGCTGAAATACCAAGAGCTTTCCTTTCATTTCCTGGAGGGAGTCTGAGTGATAACTCATTGCTCCATACAGCTCTACATCCCAACAACTTAACCACAAAAGAAGAAATGAAGGAAAAAGAAAGCTTGCACCCATAAAAGACAATATACCTTGCCAAGAGAAATGAGAACCTTACACTGAAGCGCTTTCACTTGGTTATTGTCAACCTTTCAGCTGCAGCAAAGCACTGATGAACAAAAGCTCAGGCCAGGCTGGAGCAGCGCTTTGAGTTAGTCTCGGTTTGGAGCCCTGGTTCCATGAGAGACTGCTTCTCAAAAACACTTAAATCATCAGATCATCTTCAGTAGCATGTAGGGCTGGAGGCAGTATGAGTGTGGCACAAAGTTCATGAGATTCTGCAAATAACTTCAACCTGGGTCACTTCTACTGTTAAGGTGGGTAAAACTCTAAGTGCAAGTGTTCACATAGCAAACCCATCTAATTTTACTTAGAGGCAGCTTATGGGAAGTGCGAGGGAGTGAACTCTAATCAAGCTATAATGAGGGTGCAGAGGGCAGGCTGCTTCCTAAATAAACCATCTTTCAAGCCATCAGGAGCCCACCCATACTGCAAGAGCAGCAGCTGCTCTGATGGAGAACTGCAGACTCCTGATGGAGAGCAGCAGAACAGAACATCTTTAAGGTACCTTCCCTGATCTTTCCCTGACAAGTCAAAAGGTGGTCAAGCTGTGCCCAGCCTCACCAGAACCATTGCTTGGGGAAGAGGAGGACAGCACCAACAATTCTCAATGCCGGTTTTGAACCCAGGAGAAAACACTTTTCTATCCCAATTAGGTGTGCTTTTGAGTCCTAGCCTGAATACTTTAATGGCTACTGCTGGTTATAAATACACTGACTAAATTCCAGCTTGGATGGTTACCTTGTTTCTACACAAAAACCCAACAGAGAAGAGTCAGGGCATCCCATCTCCTGCAAGCACCACCTAGAAGCACACATCTTCGTCACAACTCCTAGCCCTCTGTCTATGTTTTCTTTACCCTTAGAATACCTCAACTGTTATTTATCCAATAGGCACATTCGGCCACCTGAAGTGTTCCCTAGAAGGAATTCTCCATTAAGAAACTTTACCTTGCCAGCCTGCTTTGCTCAAAAGAGAGGAGTATCTAATAAGTGAGTGGTAATTCTAATTGGTAGTGCAAAAGGTGTACTTCACCAAAACCCACTGCAGCAGCTCACAGGATTTCCCATCAGCATGGAATTGGGTGCATGCTATCTTTAGGACACCTGTAAAAGAAAGACCTTACTAAAATGAGATGCAAGACAGCAGCTATTTTCTCATGATACGGCTTCTGAAACTGGGCAAAGACACCACTCTGTGAAATCACATCCCCAGTCAAAGACAAACACTGCATCTAAGAGTCAATATTTATTTGATTAATAACTTACAAAATTTAACAGATTTAATTTATGTAAGGAGAGCTAATTTATTAAACATTTTACAGATTTTTTTTTTGTTCACAATGTAATACATCAAGATCCTGACAGTATTAAAATAATACTTGGCACAGTTATAAATAAAGAATATACAAAAAAATCCATAGCTTAAAATGTAGTGATGCTGTTTTACACATTAATTGGAAAAACAAAATAATATCTGGCGGACATCAAAGAATACAGAAACCTGCAAAGAAACAGCACATGTTTAGGGCCAAGACAAAATTCCCATTTATTCTACCTATGTCAGATTAAGTTGGTCTGATCTGCTGTTGGTCTGGATCAGCTTTGTTAGGTTTCAGAAGCAATACAGTTTTGGCTCAACAGGTGAATTGTATGTTTGATAACTTGACAGGAAAATGCTGCATAGTTGGCTCCCCCCTGCTTGATTTTACAGTTTCACATCAAACCATTCAGCGTTACTCAAGACAAATCACATTTTGCACTGGAAACTCCATACATCCTAAATCCAGATATGCAAGGTAATTTTCACAGCTACCCACTACTGCTCAAATTCTGCAGGTCTCAACAGAACTGTCACCAGAGAGCTGTTAACAAGTAAATAGTGCAGAACTCACTACATGCTACCAAAGATCACCTCTTCTTTTACAAACATTTGTGTGACACAAGTCATGGCAGTTAATGCTATTGGGCAACTAAAACCAGAACGCGTATCACGTACTGAACTGCTCTTCTGGTGCTAGGCGATAGACAATAAAGTGGATGGAAGTTCTTCAAGTCAACAGACCCTTAACAGAAATGTGAGAACAAAAACCAAACCCAAACCCCTACTGGGGAAAAATGTAGAACGTTACTGTTGATTAAAACAACATTGGAAAGTCTTCATGCTTTTTCTGAGTAGGAAAAAAAACCAAACGTGAATAACTGATGTCAACTGTTTTCACTGAAACAGAACGTGTCTTTGTTAGGACTGCATGTTTTGTCTGACAAAACCAGCTTCTTGCCACCCTCCAACCCAAACTCCTCGCATTAAAACTGTATCCAAGACAACGCCGATTTTTCCAGTATTAAACATTCAAGTACTTTAATGCTGCACCTCTGTAAATCCTGATATCTGGTACTTGCAAACTAAGTGTGTGTCTTGAGATCAATGAACAACTACAGAAAAAATGTTTACTTGCAAATACTGAACATCAACTATTTACAGTTTCACTGCTCCTCTTACTAAGGCAAGGGCCGGGAATACCACTAGACTGCTTTATTACCTGTGATCTGCATATTACAGAAAACGCTAATTTTGCCAAGCATCAAACATGCAGTGAATTTGCAGGGCATAATGCCTATTAACAGCAATATTGAACATCACTAAAAGCTCATTAGATATCTTCCTACACTTTTTTGGTTGAATAAAATGAAAATGAGCAGCTTTAAATACACTGAACACACACTCACAGAGAGAAAACTATTTGATAAATTATTATATACAGATACACATTCTTTACACTGGTCTCAGACATCTGCTTTCAGGTCCCTCCCCAAACTCCCCTCACAGGTTTCTCGAACCACTGGGTTGCTACAGCACTTAGAAGAGAACTAACCTGATTCTCAGTCTCTCTGTAAACAATAGTTAAGGAAGCAGTGAACAATTCACTATGAGTTTATGAAAACACCATAACAAAAATCAGTGCATCACATTCAAGAAAAGCCCCTCTGGAATGCAATTTTAAATCATTCCTTACCTTCCAAATATATCTGTAGCATGAGAACTTAAAAAAAAAGAAACTAAGGGTGATTTCCATGTGCAAATACACCATCTTCTTCAGAACATTGTGTTACATTTTCTGTGTGCGTGTGCTATCATGGGGAACTTTGCTTTGTTAAAGTTTGGATTCCATTATTTCACATCCAAACAAAATCAGCATTACAGGCAGCTTTGGGTTCTTCTTCTGCAGTTGCATCCAATTTAAAGCTGTCTTGTCTTTTTACAGCTCAGATTCTTGCTTTCACATCTGTGGTTTCCCCCTTGCAATGTCTCTTCCAACGTGTCTCCAATTTCACTACACTGGTACTGTGTGAGGACCAAACCTAATAGAAAACATCACTAGTTTGTAAGTTACTTATACAGTTACTTCAAAGCTAATGAATTTTTTTCCACCTTTTTCCTGCACATTATGTATTGTAATCTAGTTTTACAGGTGTATCATGCATTTATGCAGGGCTTTAATTTTGACAGAAGAGCTTTCTTTATTTATTTCAGACTATATAACCTCAGAACAGGGTTATTACAAGTACTCAGTTGTACCAGTAACTGGTGGCAAAATACAGTCACCAAGAAACATGGGCGATGTATTTTTGTTTCAGCATTATCTGACATGCCCTACTGCTATAACTTAACACATTACAGGGGATTCCCACCACATGATGCTGGTAACAGTATTGAAAAGCACATTTTTCAAGGTACATGATACTACCAAAAACCTGTATTGAAAATATCACATTACAGGAACTACAACATAGTGATCAGTGAACTCTGCATCACGAAATTTAGTTTTATGTTCTAGATTCTTGTTTCAGTGGAATTACTTGTATTGGGAAATATCTTTTTTCTGCTCAGCACAAGGTAACTACTTATGTCAATACTTCAATAATCTCATGCTCCATAGTGAAAGACCTTAAATAAAAAAACCCAACAACAAATACTGTGAATATGCTGTCGTGAATAATTCTCATGTTAAGAATTGTTAAAATCCCTTTTTGATCTTCCTCCTCTTCCTTATCAGGTTTGGCAGTTTATTCTGTCCACTTTTACATTTGTTAATAAAATTCTGATGAAGAGAAGGTACCTTATGATTCATCATCAGCCCTACACATAGCATGCTACTCTTCAAGGGATGCAGATTCGAGAGAGAGAGAAAATTTTTCAGGCACCACTCAGATATGATATGCTCACAGGACAAAGGTGGTGCTACACTAGCTGGTAGCCTGATCCTGAAGTCTGGTCATATTCTATTGTATACTGCCTTGTCCAGTCCACGATAACAGGCCGAAATAGACCACAGCATCTGAATTCAAAGAAGTCTATAATGTTCCTTATGCATCCATGGCTAAAAACAGAACAAAACAAAAATGTTAGTAAGCAACATCATAGCTTATCCAAAGTACAACATTTTTTGTCTACCTATAAATTCAACTCTTCACCCTTTAAGTTCCTAACTATAGAAAACCAATTCTGTTATCAATTATCTTAGTGCTTACTGATGAGCAAGTTCTGGAATAAGAAGTAGTGGCCAGACATGCGAACGTTCAATCCTTGGACACAGTCAAGACACTAACTTGCTTCCACTATCTACCCAAACTGTATGGAGAGGTGTAACACGTTATTGACGCGTACTATCATGTAGCACAGCATGGCAATTCAGATCCCTAAGAGGAAAGCTGCATTGTACAACTGCATGTAGTCTCTTCCTAGAATAATTTCCATTTTTATTAATATCTATTTCTGTCACACATACTGGTTCAGCAGCTGCAGGTCTAAGTGCATTTAAGTCCCTAGACAGCACAAAATTAAGAAAGCATTATTGGAATTAAATAAACCATTCAAGTGCTTTCTGCTGCTGAATCAATTCATTGTTAAATATTTAAGATATCTACATCAAAATTCCAGCATGTTAGGGTTTTTTAACTTAATTATAGATGGGCTGAAGAGATCACAGGCTTCTGGAAGAGAAGCTCATATTATGATATATGTAAGAGCAGGTCTAAGCGACAAGATGACAACTACTTGACGTTGATGTGACAGGTGATGTTCAACTGACAAGTCAGTTATTTTAGACATCTGCTGCTATTTTCAGGTGTTATTTTTATAATAGCAGCTATTTCAGTGAAATGGTTTGTGAATGTGACATTAATTTGGGGATCAAACCAGTAGTTTTATCCTATCCATGCATTACCCTGCGTTCTTCAGGCAAAATAATCACCTGCTTTTGTTACAAATCTAATCTGTTGGAAGACTGCAGCCATACAGAAACGGTTGTCTGCTTCTCAGTACAAGTTTGGTACGGAGAGATACTAAAAAAAGGTTCACACAGGTTTCTCTTTTATCGCAAAAATCAAACTGCAGCAGTATCTTCTATCTCCTGTTCCCCTGGGTGCCACCTGAAAGAGCAGTAGCCCCTGCAGGAGACACAACATTTGCAGCAGGATGGGACACACTTCTGTCCTTTCATCGCTCCTTTTGTACTTTGATCTCAACACACCAATATACCAGCCTCATGCCTCCATTTATTTCCTGCTTTGGCTCCACAAGCTGCTCCACACTGCCCTATTCCCATCCCAGAGCTATTTTATCCCTGATCCCCCTCTCTTTCAGCTTGAACCCTCAGTGCTATAGAAACCAGAATCCCAACCTACCCTTTACATACTGACACCCAAAAGCCCATGTCTCACCCATTTAGCACCCACTTCCTGCTCCCTTCCCCACAAACAGCTTTGCTCATGCCCATCCTCCTGAGCAGGAAGGAAATGCTGCTGCTTCTTTCACAGCAAAGAGAGCAAGGGAAGCTACTGTAGAGAGCAAATTCAACAGCACATTAAATATCAATTGGGATAAAGTGCCCAGTGTGGAAGTGAAGATCCAGGTCAACACCACACAATAAACAACCACCTCCAGTCTGAGCATCTGATTTACAAAGAAAATATTTCCCCATAAGCTCTACAGCAAATTATGACCACTGCTGGGAAAGCATTCTTTTCTGCGGTTAGGCATCCCTGTCTAGAGTCACTACAAAATGGTTATCGCTTTAACTGGATACAATCTATTACTGTAAAAAGAGCTGACACACTCAGCATTCCAAGTCGTGAAAATTCTCTAAAAGCATGCAGCCATGTTCTGTTTCAACAAGCTACACAACTCAAATGTATGCAAGCCTACACAAACATGTTTACACTTTAAAACTTACTTGAATGGGCTTTCAATAGATGTGGTTGTAACTTTAAAGTGCTTGTATCTTCTTGCATTCATTCTTTCATTTGTCGTGATACCCAAGCAAGATATCTGAAGATAGGAAAAAGAGAGTAAGCAATTTAGTTCTTGTAAAAGCATACAAACAAGGCCTGCATAAGCCAGACTGAAAAACAAAGACCAAATTTACTGGTTTATATTCTTTCTTTTGAAGAAGGAATTTTCTGTCTAGGGAAATTATTAGGTTCCAACGTAAAACACCACAGAATACTGGTACCATGTTGTGCAAAACATTTAATTTTGAAAGCGATCAGAAATCAATCATGATCATTGAATAAACTGTGACTCCTTAGCTCCTAACAAAGAGATGCCTGAACTACGCTGTTAGCTGAAGTGCACTGTAAATAACAGATTCAGGAGTTACTCTACACAGCACCTGAAAGACTTTTTTTCCTCCAGACATTCTAGTTATAGCTCTGTTAGTACATTTTTCCTGATTTATAAATGTGTTGCAGTAACATAACTTTTCTGTCTGTAAGGAAAAAAAAGATGGCCAGAAAAAAAGTGGGGTGTTTCTGGTTGTTGTTACTTGTGGTTTTTGTCCCCTTCCCATAATAATTTGTCCCAAAGGCTGTGATTTTCTGTAATACCTTTCCATCTACATTAGCCTAAAAGGATATCTTACTTAAAACTGGAGCTTATTTAATGTGATGTAACTGGAAAAAAAAAATAAATGTGAGAATGTCCATAGCAACCGTATACTACAGGAAGATAAAATCTTGTCATTCCTTGTGAAATATGAAAAGTCAACTCTACTGCACATTGCAGAAGCAAGAACATTTAAAAAGTTAAGTTTGAGCTGGCTTGCCTCATTTGGATGTATTTAGTATCTCAAGCATTTTCTTCACCTCCATAAAAGTCTGTGAAGTTTCATGTCTACGTATACAAATGGGCTCTCAACAGTCACCTTTTCAAGTAGGAAGTAAATGTTTTAAGATAGTAGGTAGTGTTTTGACAATAACTCAGGCAAGTTCAATAAGAGGGACAGGTCCAAACTTTATGATGAAGAGGAAAAAAAAAGCAGCATGAGTAGGGGTTATGCAGTTGCAAATCAAAAGAAGCACTTTAGAGAATATTTTAATCCATTTCATCATCATGGCAAACGATTTGCCAAGAACAATCCCAAGTTTTCTATGCATAAAACTCTTCGGAAATTTAGTAATATGACTGTGTTCAGTTATCATTTCTCCAGGATTATTAAAGAAGTCAAATACTAGAATTATTTTACTTAATTGCACTAATGAAACAAAATACTGTGAGATGTATTTTTCTAAATGGCATAACTCAAAGATTCATCTGTACAAAGATCCTATTAACAGGAATCCTCAATGGGGAACTGAATGGATCACGATGCAAGTATGACAGAAGGCTCTCCAGAAAGTTACATGCTTAATCTGCTAAAAGTCTGGTGGGTTAGAGTGCTTTAAAGCCACCTGAAAGACACGGAGTTACCTCTGCTCATTTGTCATGGGCAGGAAAGACCTCTAAAAGACTGAACAGCTATCACTCACACATAAAAGGTTTTGAAATTGATATATGTTATAAATGATGAATATTGTAGAGAAAGAAGAATAAACCTTAAAATTTCCTAACAAGTTGTACCTAAGCTTTAGAGGATTATTTTTATTTTCAGGATCTCTGAAAGGATTAAATCAGTTAAGTCTCACGGTTCATTAATGACAAGTCACACTGAAAGACTTTCAAGTCTTACTTAAAGGCTTTCAGTATGACTTGTCTGTCCTTAAAAACAAAAATGTGGATTTGGTCAGATTACAGTACAGTAACGTGATCTCAAATCACACTGACGCACTGTAGGAAACTACTGCATCCCTCTGAAGTTACCACCTTTTTCTCCTAATGATGTATTGCATTATTCCAAGCTCAACCCACAGATCTTACCCTCTATTAGTATTTATTGCCTTTCTCTGGCCTGTTTTGCCTTTATGTCATTCTAAGAACAGAAAGCAGAAGGTAGGTATTTTAAATCTCTTGCCCCCCCAAAACACCCACAAAGGCACAAGTGAATGAGAAGTGAATAATGCCTAATATCCAGAGAGAAAAGATGCTGGCCTCCTCCAGCATGGCTGAGAGACTAAGCACTTGATCTTGCATAATGAACATTAAAATTCAAATGAATATTCTTATGTCACTCCGAAAACTCAGCATTACAAGAAGGGCTCCTCCATACCTGATACATCTGACACATGAGTAACACAGCCACCCACATGAAATGAAAAACACTGTTTAGAAACATCCAGAACATCCATGGAGAGCAGGTAGCAATCTGTGTAACATAAGTCCAAAATCCATCTTTTGCATAACTTGTCTCACAGTGGAATCCCCAGTCTAGAGAATAAACAAAGTGTCAGAAAACATACAGAAGTGTTAAGATATGTTTACTACACATGAACAGAATGCTCATATTTGAACGTAATAAATAAGAAAATGACAATGTGCCAAAATAGCTTTACTTGCTCTCTCTTCCTTTCCCAACATCTTGAATACATGACACATGCACATACTTGGCTGTGATAAAGAAAAAAAATCTAGGACAAGAAAAACACCATCTTCTAACTTAAAACACCCAATATAGTCACTCAGTAACGTGGAGTTCGATTCCAGGCAAAAAATGTCCAAAACTCTGATGAGGCAGAAGCATGGAAAAATCTATACCAGGAGATAAACAATAGGCAATTAAAAAAATAAAAAGGCAAAAAGCTCTTATTTACTCACAAGAGATACATCCATAAATCATCCAGCAGATCATAAAAAGCAAGAAGAACAGGTATCCCATAAAATAGCGGTGGTTCCCTGCTCCTAAAGTTGCACAAAAACAGAGATTGAATTACTACGCTTTTAGAGGACAGACAACACTCCACCAGAAAGTTCAACTGGCTGCTTAGATTACTGCTTCTTGTTGTATACAGAAACATTACTCTCCCATATTAAGCCAATATAACTTCAAGACAGTGAAATTAGCTGGTTTACTTATGATTGATCTTTTTTTTTGTACTTCTCAGACAACAAAGCAATGTTTTATTTTCTTCAATTTCTGTCACATTACAGCTGCAATTCACACAAATGCATTTAATTTGTAACCTTTCACAAGCTAATAAAATAACTGATTTGGAACAATGTTAGTGACAGCAGTTGCAGAGCCCTGAACAGCCAGGAATTACACATTAATAAATAGTTTTAAAATGTCATTAAAAAAAAAAAATCACACTGTAGCATTCACTTTCATAAAAGAAATAAAAATATGAATAAATATAGAACCTCCTTTGATAATAAGGTAGCTCACAGCTTAGGTTTAAACCTGCTCAATGAAGCCAAAAAGAAAAAAACAGAACTTGCAAAACAAACACATGTAACTGAACAGACAACCTGGCTAAAATGGCAGAATGTTTTTTATCCCATTCATTAAGACAGAATTTAAACACAAGAAAATTCAGTTATTGAAAGACTGCTCTATTTTTAACATTAACAGAGCTAAAAAGATGTCTTTTATGCAAATATATTCTAATTCTGAGGTACTTGGTCTTCCTTCTGTTTGTAAAATATGTCCACTGCTGCAACCTTCCAACTGCTCTAGGCTGTAAACTAAACCCACAGATATGATAATGGGCTACAAAAGATTTGGCTGTCACCATCTACCAACACAGCATTTACTACTTCATTATGTCAAATGTTTTGCCTGCTAAAACAAGAGCATCCTCTGGAGGCAGAAAATAAAGTGCTTTTAGTAAGTGAACTAAAAGAGTATGTAAATAAGACATGAGGAAAAATACACATACAATAAAAGCTGGACTAAAAATATTTCCTTGAAAATCAAACAAGTTCCTGCAGACATAAAATATGTTGTAACATTACCTTCAATCACCTAAAGCATATGAGAAACAGTGCTGGGAATGTCCCTAAGGTATAACTTTCACTTGCATTCTAAATTTCAGAACTGTTAAGCTTCATTAAAGACAGCCTTTTGAAAAGTGGAAGTTGACCAGTGACCTAGAGGTCCATATGAGAGGCATCTGATGTTTCATTCAGCAGTATTTTCAATGACAGCAAACCAAATTATACTTAACAGGAAATCCATCTGTACCTGGCAAAAATCATCTATGTGGCTCTTCAAAACCACAAAAGAGACAGCACAATCTTGGTTACAGTTTAAAAAACAAAGGACATTGGAAACAGGAAGTGGAGAAACTGCCTTTCTTCTCTATCTTGAATAAAACTGGACAAAACACAGCACTATTTTCTGCAGAAAGAACTGTCACTCCTTAATATGGTTGTGCATATATTATACATAAGTAATAAAAAATTAATTATCTTTATTATATGTTATTGATGGAGTTAGAGTGCATGATTTAGACTTTTTGTTGATTTCTTAACTTTTCCTGCTTTTAGCTCCTTGAAGAAGAATCCCGATTGGAGGAAAAAGTGATAATTATTCTAAGCCATAAAATAATTTCTCATATACACAAGACCTACTTTCTGAGCCACTGCTATCAGGGCAATAACATAGTACAGCATCAGCAGAACCCATATGACTCAATTTAAAATTTGGGTCTAGCTCCTTTCATGCTACTACTTGAAGACTAAATTTCTGTTGCCAGTCTGCAGTTTGTGTTTGCAATGTAACTACAAGTTTAATATTTCTGATTTTCAAAAAACCAACAGTAAAAAACATAATGCTAGTTTGATATTTGGTTTAAAAGATAAGTATAACCACCTTTAGAGACTTGCTCACTGCAGGCTTAACTATGATTCTGTGGGTATGATAAAAATAATTTGCCCCAATTGCCAATACATTTATTTTTCAAATAGTCTGCACTTTTTGTCAACTTCCTCAGAATGGCAAAAATATTCTCTCTCAATCTCTTTATGTGCCAAGTTTTATCCCCAAATGATTTATTTTAGTGTCTGTACACACTGTTAGAGTATTTCTCAGTCCTATCTTTAGTAAAATTCTTATCCTTCTAACACATTCAAAGGAAGACTACACAAAATATTTCCAAATTCCACCATTCCAGAACAGTGTGATTCATGTTTCCCTTTTTGGCAAACGTATCAGCAATGCTGTTTTAAGAATGGATTCTGGTTTGTAATCCTATGCTCAGTGTCACCAATCTGAGCGCAACAGAGAAGCCATATAAGGTCATTCACACCATCACTCCCTCCAGTTCACGCTGTTCCCAGAGTGTGATTTCTAATACTTTTTTACCCAGCATACTTTCAAGTGCCCTAATGTTTAGTTTTACCTCCAGTTATCCCAAGTACAGGACCACCAGTAGAAGGATTCTGCTTTTCCATCACCACTGTTTTTAAAAAACGGATTTCCTCCACCTAACTTAATCCCATTACTCACTCTCTTACTACACACACACACACACTAAGACCTTTCCTCCCCAGCCTGGTTTTCATGTTTTTCCTGTTACTGATTAAAATACTGGATCCTCTGTCCTGCTGACAAGTACTTACTCCTCTGCACTCTTGCAAAACAGTCACTAGCCGTTCTCCAAAACATGAGCCCATGCCCCCTTGCCTGTTTTAATTAAAAATGTCTTAGTTCTTCATTGTATATCTAAAATATAAATCAAACGTAGCTCAGGTAGTAACATCAATAGGAGATGTAAAACAGAAGGGAGTGATATAGGTCCATCTCAATGAGACTTCAGTGATGCACTACTACAATTCAAATGCCAGCACGACTATTTTACTCTTCACCACAAGACCAAAATATTGTGACTATCCATTATTATATGTATTTGGAAGGACCACAACGAAGCACTTATTGGCCGTCAGCTGCCCATGAATCCAAGTCCTAATTCTTCCCCAGGATTGACATAACCTCTGCTTGTATCCTAAAAAAATAAACCAGTGAGGCAGGCTGTGCTCATTTCCTAACTGTGAAGTATTCAATGCTCCCTGCATAATAATGGCTTTCAAGTAAGTTTCTCATAATGTATGACAGGGTATAGTAGCATTTAGAGACTTTATTCTTGTTCTATATATGTTCCTTTCGTCATCACTGGGGACAATAAGCAACTACCTGGGGAGTCAAAAAGAGGAGAATATCTCAATAGGAAGTCATTCTGTATCTAGCTGTGATCATCATGACATTCTGAATACGTACAATTTCCCATTAAATTACTGAAAATTATTGGTAAAGATGAAAGATTTTATCTTATGCAATGGATAATAGTCCATTGTGGAATCAGTACATGCTTTTTCTGCAGATTTTAAAAAGCAGTTAAGCTTTGCATCTTTTTATTTATAGAGTTTATGTTAATAAAAATATGCACATAGGAAACTGAATTAGACACAGAAGAACTTTGAGGATGAGTATGTAACAGACAATACAAATTAGAATAATGCAGAAAATTGCATGTAAAAAAAAAAAAGCTCAATACTGAAAATGTTTTTCCCTCTACCAAAAGTCCTCAACAGTTTTCCTCAGACTTTGGCAGAAACCAAGTCACTTTCACCATGAAATGAGAACAGATACAAACCTGTACAACAGCCAGGGGCCATTTCAGAAGCTTTTCCCTTCCTTATCTCTTCAGACAACATCATATTTTAGCATATTACTCACCTACACAGTTACCCACCCACGGGCAGTGGTGATCAAATTTTGCTATACATCGATTGCATACACCACAGTGTTTGGATCTCACTGGCTTCCGTATCTGTAAGGGTTATTAATGTCTGTTTAGAAAAGCAAAAGACTCTGCCATTTTAAATAGGACCCTCCCCCATTTAAATGCAATTTTGCTGTTGTTAACCCCTTAAAAAACCTCAAAACCAATACTAATTTTTAAAGCAATCTTAGGTATTAAGCTTTATCTATACACTACTTAACACAAACATCTATACAACCACATCAAAATGACTTTCACGCTATTCTTGTTATATATACAGGATTTTTTTTCCATTCCTCCAGCTATTGAGCTTTAGATAGAAACCACTTTAATTTCAGCTTTTCTGTAACAAAAATACAGAATGAGTTTGAGTTCCATGATTCTGTCACTACCTTTCATAAATGAGTTGTAACAAACTCTCCCAGCTTTTTTTCTAAAGACAGGAATACAACTCAACAAGTGGAAGTTGGTGGAACTTAAAATGCTAAATTACTCCCAACATTTACTTTTTTTAAAGCTTATGTTGTGAAAGAAATATAAAATGGCAATAAAAGAGAACTGATACAAAAGTATTCTAAGATATATGGGTATACAGACACACACATCATTTTTTTTAAGGTGCCGCATCAGTACACAATTTTCCAGGTTAAATTTTGGGAACATTTACATCATTGATGCTCTACATAGGTCAGAGCATTATAGTGCAACACTGACAACCTTGATAATTTTATATTTACTAATTTCTTTCTGTAAAATTTTCTATAAAAGAAATGCATTGCATTTCACTATGGTTACTTTTTTCTTTAAGCAATTATTCCCTTTTAAATTTTCTGTGGTGAAACTAAGTATTAACTAGTCCAAGAAAAGCATTTGCTTTCAATTTGGCAAGCTTTAAAAAAACTATGAACCCCTTCAATTACTGTCAAACTGAGAAGAACACTTGATTTTTTTTTGGGGAAAAAAATTTACTAGAAGAACCACATAATTTTATTGTGAGCTACAAAAGTGATTTTCATAACTTCTTAGCTGTATAGCCAGCCATCTGGGCAGATATATTGGATTCCTGGATTTCAACACCAGCAAGTTATTTCCACAGTGATTAACTGTTTTCCACTTCCTATTGCAGGTTCCTTTTTGTGTACAGATATATTAATTGAAAACACAGCTTAAATGAAAGATTACAAATAAATACTGCCTTTGAAACTGTATTAAGGCCAAAAATGTATTCAGTACAGGAACATCTAATTTTGGCCTAACATAACAGAAATCAGTGCTGCAATTGATTAAAAAAATACACTACCAAGCAGGTACTGCAGAATATACTGAGGTCCAGGCTTCCTGTCTCTGCAAGTTCTACTATTGTCTGCAGAAAAAAAAAAAAGGGAAAAGGAAAATAAGAAATTAGAATTCAGCACATCAACAAATGCTGACAGCCATTGTAATAGCTGCTTTTCAGACCCAGGGCTGTGAACCCTCTTTATTTCAGGTACTTTCCACACTGGAAGAACTTAAGTTCAGCTGAAACGGATTTTACACCTACTTTATTAAACCAATACGCACATTTATTTCTTAATTAATTCTAGATTATACTTATTCCTAGTCTATTTAAGTTTAATTAGAGAAAAAGCAAGCTTATATTAATATTGAAACATCCACACAGTGGTTAGCACCTGCTTGACTAACCTATTAGAATTAATGCAGCTGAATTTCCAAATGGGAATGTAAATGAAACTAGCTAACATGACCTGCCAGTCTAAAAAACCAGACTTTCTTTCCAGTGGTATCCCATCAAAAGCTTTAAATCTATATTCATCTCTTTCCTCAAATACTGAAGCTTCAAGAAAGAAAACAAATAATGCAAACCAAACCTCCTCTTATGGGTCAAGTGATACACAGAAGAAGGTACCAGTTAAAGCACATCCTTCTACAATGGGGCTATGGAACTGATGGACAGGGGTAGAGCAGTTGACGTCATCTACCTGGACTTGTGTAAAGCGTTTGACACTGTCCCACACAACAGCCTTGTCTCTAAATTGGAGAGACATCATTTTGATAGGTGGACCACTCGGTGGATAAAGAACTGGCTGGATGGCCAAACGCAAAGAGTTGTAGTAAATGGCTCAATGTCCAGCTGGAGGTCAGTGACGAGTGGTGTCCCTCAGGGATCGGTGTTGGGACCGGTCTTGTTCAACATCTTTGTCGGTGACATGGACAGTGGGATTGA
>JBCJKH010063813.1:0-18870 GCA_039877255.1 Loriculus beryllinus
CTGTTGGACACCGGGGCTTGGAGCAAGCTGCTCCAGTGGAAGGGGTCCCTGCCCATGGAAGGGGTCCCTGCCCGTGGCAGGGAATTGTAACTGGATGAGATTTAAGGTTCCTTCCAGCCCAAACTAGCCTGTGATTCTATGGTGATTCTATAGTCTAAGCTAATTGTCACACTCTGCTGAAGTGCGACAAGATTCTTTGCTGTTGGGGGGTGCTTTTATTTCTCTTTTCTACTGAAAGATCCTGAGCATTGTGTTTAGATTGTGTCTGGCATTGAGACAGCTGCTCTGAAACAAGCAAGTGTTAAGATCACAATATCCATGAAGAGGTTTGATTTGTAGCTTGCTCAGCCTCAAACGTGAATTCTGAGAGAATTTGCTAATCTACTTCTTCAGGAGATGGATCTGGGTGCCAAGATCAGTTGGTCCCTGTGTTTTCTTTTAAATGACTTTATGCTCTTTGGAATTGTTAATTCATAATTCGGGGAGATTACTGGGATTAGGATGAGGAGGAGGTTTCACTGGTAGAGGAAGATGAGACAATTCCACAGGCTGATGGAATGTAGAATGAGTTTCTGTTTATTGTTCATGGGGTTTGTCCAAATTACACCATGTTTTCTCAGTACCTGAAGAGTCTCTGATTTAGAAGGAGGTGTCTGTGCCAAAAGTAAAGTTTTTTGAAAGCATGAATGTACTAATGTTGTGGAAACAAATTTGTGGAATTTGCTGTTGTACCTATAGCAGAAGAACACAAATTACATCATGAGGAAGGTAACTGAGCAAGAGACAGAGTCTTCAGTGAGAAGGAGCAGATAATTGTATGCCTGCTCTGAAAATAAATGTAAAGCACAACTAATAAATTCACAGATTACATTACTTTTGGTGGAATTATGAATAGAAATCATGCTTGCCATAGCAACCTTGCTTGTTGGGTGAGTGGGGCTTGTTCGGATAACACACATTCTAGTACAGCCAAAGGGGAATTGTTTATCTGGGAATAATGAGAGACTGCAGCTGGAACACAGGCCACAGCTTCGTGTGCATTGTAAGAAGCAATCCTGCCTGTTGCACATTTATTTCTGCCAGCACAAGTGCTTGTGTAGCCATTTGGTGCCAGGAATCAAGGGGTCAGGCCCCTGAAAGGACTGATAATGGGTTTTTATTCATATTAGCTCCCTGCTCTACAGCCTCACAGCTTGAGAGCGAAGCATGGGGAGAGCACAACTACTAGTGTTAGGAGCACTGGCTTGACGTGATCCAGGCTTCAGCACCTGGTGTTAGGTGCCTGATGGGATCCAGCTCCTTATGGTGATTCAGGTTAAAAATAATTGGCCTCAGTCAGCCGTCGCCTGTTCGTCCTCTTTGCTGGAGGTCACCATCCTCTTAAAGTAGCTGGTGTAAATGCTTGTGTAATCACTTCCAGCCCAATTCTGTTAAGAGCAAGGTGGCTTAGATCTTGCTGGAGATGTTTTCATTAGATAATTCTTTCTGTAACTTGTCAGATAGTGACTGAGCACGTGGTTGTGCTACCATTTCTGAGAGGGCAGCAATGAGCAAGCAGGGAACATTGAGGTGATAACCCAAGCCTGCATCTGGTGCATCCAGAATCTGATTATCTCCTTGCACAAGCAGAACTGTACCTGGAAAGAAATTATCTGGAAGAGGAGCTAGGGAGGTGAAGGACCTAGGGGTACGATGCCCTGAGCAGTGGTAATTGGAGCACAGTTCTGATAGATGCAAACTAGGCAGGTATGAACATGAATAAGGAGGCAATTTTACCCTTCCTGTGACACTGGGGAGAGGGTTCACACTTCAGTAACAATGTCAAAAATTCCAGGAATAGTGGCAGAAAGTCGTAAAATTCATCAACTTGGGCAGAAAGGTACTTCAGTTGAAAGACATGGACAGGGCAGGGTCTCTTTAGAATCCCAGGAAGAATCAAGAGGGATTGATTAGTCATATCAGAGCTTTCGAAAGGAGAATGGTCTTTTTAGTAGAGGCAAAAAAAAGCATAGAAAATCCAGTGCCTGGTAGCAGAAACCAGTTGTATTTTAATTTGAAATGAAGCACAGAGCTTTAAGCATCAATTGCAAGTTCCTGGAATAATCTTTGAGGGGAAGCAGGAGATTTTCTACCTTTTGGTGGCTTCAAATCAAGAATGGGGCCTTTCTGGAGGAGGTGTATTATTGCTGCAGGCTATAGGACTGTAATCATGTAGCACTTGCTTTGGCACAAAGGTCAAATTCGTTGGTGTTCCTTCTGTTCTTAGTGCCTATGACTGAGTGGGAGATCAGTCCTCTAGGAAAGAGCTATGGAATAGAGAGGATGGGAAGAGGAGGAAGAGGCAAATGTTGCTTAACCCTGCTTTCTTTTTTTGTTCTTTTTGTGTGTTTCTTAATGCAGGAGAGTTCCACATCCCTGAGAGCTGCAGTTTGGGGCCAGTTCTCCACCGTGCAAAGGTATACTTTGCTTTTTCACACCTTCTGTCTGTACCTGAGACCCTTCCCTACAGGAAGCCATGTCAGTGTGACCCCCAGCACAGCCTGATCAATCCACTCACTTTTCTGCCTTGTGCAGCTGGAGACCAGGAGAAAGGGGGATGTGATATACTGCCCTCTGCTTTAACCAGAGCAAAGTTCCAGGAGCTACAAACTGGCATCCCCATCCTTTTAAGTTGTCTGTGTAGCAGGGCTGCTGGTAGAGAAGTGCTGAGATAAAATGGAAGACCCCTTTCAAACAGCACCAGTCTGTTCTTGTGTATTTGCATTTTGATGCAGTCTTTCGGTAGGTGATTATATATCGTTGCTATTTTGGTTTTTACCAGACAACCCATGACTGGAGAAGGTAGTGTCACTCTGCCTAAAGCTGCAAATCAGGACTGGCTGTTGGCTGTTGTCTGTTATAGAGAGGAGAGCACTTCGGGCTTGAAGAGGGTGCATCAGCTTGAGAGTCACAAGGCCATAAATTATGTTATTGTTCCTGCTGTGATTAAACCTGCTAATTCCTTGCCATTCACAGTCTTGGGTACAGACAATCCTTATTTTACAAATCAGTGAGCTGAGTTCAAGGACACAGTGAACAGAGCAGGGAGCAAATCCCGTGCGTAACAGAGTGGGTTCCTCACTTAGATGTGCGGTGACTCTGCTCCCACCCCAGAAAGGCATTTGCTTGATCTGCTGAGGGGGTGACCATCGAGCTGCCCATCCTGGGAGGTGCCACTTCTGCAGGGCCTTAGGAAGACTCTGTAAGCTCATTCGTAGGTCGTGGGGGCAGGTCTTGAGAGAGGAGGGGGGTTGGTCCATGTCTTGTCCTCTGTGAGCAGCTCAGCTGGCTGAGCAGTAAAGCTGCTGGGTGACAAGGGACGTTTTTGCTGCATGACTTCCCGAGCTTGGAGGCACCTCAGCTCGTGTGCAGTGTGCGCTGCTGCCGCTCGATGGCACTACCTTTGTAGTAGCTGGGAAGCTACAGCCGGGCTAATCCTCCCACCTCCCGGAGCTGTGCTGAGCTAGAAAACACTGTTCGTTACTGAGAAAGAAAAGACATTGTCTCTGCTGTGCAGGGTTTCATTAGGCGTGTGCAGTGGTTGGTAAGCTGACAGTGTGGGCTCAGCTTGAATTGTTCAAAGCATATACAGATACATCAGTGCCTGTTTGTGCTGTTGACACGATGTGGGAGAGCAAACAAGGGTTAGTATTACTTTTGAAGAGGGGAGTTAGGAGTGATACCAGGTATTTGCTGAATTCTGACAGGTCTGATGATGTCTGAGAGGCTAAGCCAAGCTCCCTGGCGAGAGGGGAGGTAAGCAGTGTCCATACAGCTTCCCTAACTAGATGGCTGTGTAGGACAGGGAGGGTTTTTTGTGGACACAGGACAGCAGATTACATCACCCTCTTGATAACTATAGTACAGTACCAATGTGTCTGACTGCTTGTTTCTAAGAAAGAATCTCCTACAGGGTTTGTATGGTTTTGCTGTCTTAACAGCTTGCTGCTTTAACTCCTCAGGGTGACCCAGGCCAGCGAGGGTGTTTGGAGGAAGCTGCTTCCCAGTTGCAGCAGATTTTCCGGATTGACATTTCCATTGCATTGAATATCCTCGGTAATGTGGACTTGGATTTGTTGTGTCCTTAAACCACACATTTCTCTTTTTGGAGGACCTCCAGATCGTTGCAGGTCTTCTGTGAAGGCAGAGATGGCTTATACCCAAGCTGAAGCCTCCTTTCAGCAAACTCAACATGCTTTGAGAGATTTATTGCCCTTTGTCCCATCCTGCCACCTGATTTATGTCAGCATATTTAAATCCAGGCTTGGTTGAAGCCTGCACTGTTGTCCTGACATCTGTAGTTGGATATTAAGCCATCTCTGTCTTCTTTGCAACACGAGATGTCATCTCCTTTTATCCTTTTTTATTGTCTGAGATCTCAGACTCCCTGGCAAGCTGAAAAAGCAATTGTAGAATTGCAACTCTTAAGAAGAGACGAAGGAAGATGCAGTGACCTAAGAAAAAAGGATCTGCCCCATATAAACACCACTAGCAGCAGCAGTGAAAAGTGAGCTGCTTCTGTGCAAACCATACATTGTGTCAGCCCATTATCCTCCATGGCAGTGAGCCTAGAGAAATTACTGAAAGGCAGTGCTGCCATTTTTCTTATGGAAACTTTGGTTCTGTGGCATGAGGGTGGCTGAGCCGGCTGGACATGGCCAGGAACACTTGGCATGGGCAAAGGAAGACCAAGTAGCTGTGAGGAAGGTTGCTGCATGTGAGGCTTCATTCTGTCCATGTTCTTTCCCCCTGTTTTCACATGATGTTCTTCTCAGGGATTGAAAGCATGAGAGCTGGCCATTCCAGGATAGCCTATACCTGCTTCAAACTGGCAGCAGATCGAGGCTACAGCAAAGCCCAGTTCAATGTGGGTCTGTGTTACGAGCATGGCAGAGGCACGGAAAAGGACTTGGAAAAGGTATCCACGGCTTGTAGGGTTGTGTATGCGCAGCACAGGCCAGGAGAGTGGTTTCTGTTGGGTACACAGGCACTTTTCTTCTTTTGCATGGGTTTGACAGCCTCTGAAGTCCATTAGAAAATGCTGGAAATAATACAGAGTGCAGGTTTGCAGTGCTGGCTTCAGCATCACAGATCCCCTCAGAGATGTGCTCCTGAAATCTCCTTTCTCATAGCTGCTGAGGTCTTCTCATAGGTACTCAGCCTGTGCCACTAACACCCAGAGGAGTACCAAGGAGAAACCTGTCATGTTGCTGTATTTAAAACACCACTCCACATCTGAGGGATTTTAACATCTTGAGCCTTCGTGTTTGGGTACCTTAACTACAGCCTGCCACCTAGTGCATGCTGGCTGTACTCAGCATCTTCTGTAGCTGGAAAGATCTGCAAAAGAGGCTTGTTTCGAGTAATTGTGCAGATCCCCCTCAGCACACAGTAAGCTTGAGTATTGTTGACCCAGTGCCAGCCTCTTCAACACGGGGAGTTTTGACTAGAGAAGGCAGTGTGGTTAGAGGGCTCTCAGATAGTTGCAGTTCACTGTCTCACTTGAACAATCTTATGCTCTTCAGCAGGGAAGTGTGGGAGAGCTGCTGGGGTAAGTGTGTCTAGCTGGTGATAGATCTAGACAGAGAGGTTAAAGCTTGTCCTGGCCAGAAGGGAGTCATGTCATGTTTGAGGGCATGTATTACCTGATAAACACACAAGTGTGTTTATCTTTTTCCAGGCAGCTTTATATTACTACCACGCA
The DNA here is from genome assembly GCA_039877255.1 of Loriculus beryllinus. NCBI lineage: Eukaryota > Metazoa > Chordata > Aves > Psittaciformes > Psittacidae > Loriculus > Loriculus beryllinus. Next base: position 5,744 of record JBCJKH010063813.1, read on the forward strand.
GCCAGCAGCCGTCACCCCATGGCACAGTACCGCTATGCAAGATACCTCTTATGCCACAGACCTGAAAATGAGTGGGACAGGCATCAGAAGGCAGTGACTTTCCTGGAGCAAGCAGCAATGGCTGGCATTACAGAGGTTAGTGTCTACAGTATGGGAGTTCATAGGAGAGAGCCAGCAGAGATCCCTGTTTAAAGGATTTAAACCTAGACATCCTAGAAAGCAGCATCTGTGGGAGTGGAAGCAAAATCCTTCCAATATATTTACACGTATAATAGAGTATGGAAGACAGCCCTGCCTACACATGGCGGGCAGCTAGGTACCCACTGTGTCAGCTGTGTTGGTTGTCTGTTTTTCTGTTGAGCTTTTTAATAGGGCTCTTAGATCAGACACCTAGATCATACCACTGCCTTAGGAAGACTGACCTACAGTTGCAAATGTAGTTCTGTGTTTTCACCTCCTCTCAATTCTGAGAATACAGGTTGCTTGGGTGGAGGAACTTCCATGAGATGCTTTAAATAAGAACAGATCCTCATTTTGTGTCTGTGACTTGTCAAGATGATTCATCTGCATGGATATGCCTGCCCTCCTTTCCCACTCTTTAGGAGATGCATTTAGGCATGTGCCATCTTGTGTGGCGAACGCCAGTCGTTCTGGCAATGACTGTACCTCATGTAGCACACTGTTCCAGGAAGTGCATCTGCTGTCTCTTACGGACAGCTCACGAGTAGGAGCTGTTCTCTGGTTCTGACTTCCACAGTACAGTTTGAAATTAGATCTGGGTCTTAAGGTGTTACTGTGGTGATGTTAACTGCACCAGTTCTATAGATCCAATGTGGTTTATTGTGTTGACCATGTCAGACTGATTCTTTATAGGACAGTCCCCTTTTCTCTTCCCAGGCTCTGCAGCAAGCGCGGTACTTGGCACCCTCATCTTGCCACAGTAACCCAGCATTTGAGCAACTTACAAAACCAGTAAAAGAAAATGAAGGGGGGGAAATCCTGGCTGATTTCTACCATGTGGTTTTGTTGCAGGCACAGGCTTATCTTGGAGTATTGTACATGAGGGGGCTGCAACCTAAGGAAAAGAGAGGTTTGAAGTACCTGCTGCTGGCGGCGAAAAACGGTGTAAGTAATCCCTCTACAAACTATGATTGTTCTCAGTTTAGGATCAGTGCAGGTTACAGATGGCAGATTTCAGGGCTTCTTGGAAACAGGAGCAGGTGTCAAGATCTTACTACACAATCTGAAAAGAGACTGTGGAGCTTTGGTGCATCTTGGAGAGGAGGGAGGCCCTGGAGCGCAGACCCTACAAAACATGAATTTAGGAACAGTCTTACTGGGTTGGAGTAGTTCTTACAGCACCAGTGCTTGTATTCATCCAGCATAATTTTACAGGTTTCCCGTTATGGAGCATCTACACCCTCTTCAGTCAAATTCTTGCACTACTGTATCATTCTGAGAATTTTGCTGTGTCTATCTCAAATCTGTTCTTCATAATTGGCCCGTTATTTCTTGCCTTCTGCAGAGAGGATGAAAAGACTATTGCTGTTTCTTTGCAGGAGCCTTTAACATACTTGAGTCTCCATTCAGCCTTCCCTCGTTGCTGCAGTTTCTCTTCATGCCTCATGTTGTCGAGATCCCAGATCATTTTCTTGCTTGCACTTTCCCCTGGTGGCTTATTTTTTTGATGGGCAGTGGCACAGTCTTGACATAATCCTGTTCCTGAACCCTCACCAGCACTTAGGGGAGCAGCAGAATGACATCCCATGTCTTGCAGCCAGGTTTCTGCATCCCATAGTTCTGTTTCTTTACAGCACTGCAGCATTGTTCACTCATTTTCAGCTTGCACTGCATTGTAATAGCTAGGTTTTTCTGAAGAATTAGTCATTTTAACTTCAGTTCCCACAGCTTTTGTGCAATGGAAAATAATGAATAGCTATTCTTTCTTCTGGCTAATACTTGTGGTTCTGTTGCCCTTTAGTATGTTTTCTCCAAGTCATTTCTTTTGCAGGCTGCAAAGTGCTAGTTTAGTTTGTCTCTCCATGTAGTTTAGCTGTTTCATTGCGCCTGTCAGTCTTTCTATTTTTCCCTTGGTCTTCTTTGACCATTTTAAGATGCTTGGACTAAAGCTGGACTCAGAATGAAGGTATGCCAGGGATGTGACATAATGAGATCCTCTGCTTTGTTCTGCATAGCCTTCTGATGATTCTTACTATTATTGGCCCTTTTGCCTGCCACTGAGCAGTGATTTGGTGGTTTCAGGGAACTGTCACAGTGACTCACAAATTTCTTTCTATAAGCACTACTTGGCATTTGTCAACAGTAAGTTTTCCTCTGTGATTGTGTTGTCCACTCTTAAGTCTTGTGAGGTCTTCTCTGATTAATTCTTGACAGTAAGTTTGAGCACTCTGAGTGACATTGCATCACTTGCAAACTCTGCCACATCAGTTTTCACCCACTTCTCAGAATGCACTAGGCCTGACGAGCCACAGCAGCTCAGATACCACGATAACAAGATTTAATTCCAAATATGCTAAAGATCTCTCTTAATCTGCATCATTGACTCCTTTCTTCCAGCCTGACCTTAGATGTGGATGCTGCTCAATATAACAATGTGTCATTACTGAAGGCCTTATAAGAAAATAGGGATCTAGCAGGTAACTGCAGGTCCCAGGGGTACCAGTAGGTCAGTGTTTTGGTCACAGCCATGATGGTTCTCAGAACCCTGTCATCTTTCCCTGTCTCTGCTTCCCAGTGGATGCTGGCTGCTAATGTACCACAGCCTCATCTTTGGTGACAGGCTTGTGCACCAGCCCCCTGGAATGTAACCCCACACATTCTGCTGGGAGCATAGTCCATGCGTACGTTCTTTTCTTGTTACCCTGGAGTAGGAGTTTATGTTTAGTTGGGTATAAGAACACTGGATATGAGTGAGGCAAGGACAGCGCCATTCAGCTACAACTCCAGAAAGGGAAAACAAGCACAAGAAGTCGTGGGTTCAGTGTTTCTCTTTCAGGTTGTTGTTCTCAGAGCTGAGAGCTCTGACAAGTGTTCTTCCAAACGCAACAGTGCTTCAGAGAGCTGTGTTCTACTTTGCTTACCACTTTTTATCCTCCCTTATCCTGTGTGTGCAACCATAGAATATAGAAAAACATATTGAAAAGGGTTGTAGAACTGAGTCTGACCTTCAGATGTCAAAGGATTTCACAGTCACTTATGCCATGCTAATCTGGGGATCTCTTCTCCTTGTGGTCTCTTCTTAGAGGTGTTCGTCATCTGAGAGACGGCTACTGGAATGCTTCTTATTTCACCCTCTTGTCTCTTGTCACATCTGAAGTGCCAATCCTTCAACGTGTTTATCTCATCTCTGGAGTTTATTGCTGTCATAAGCTGAGACTTGCAACATTTTGCAAAGCACCCACTCACTGAGTTCTCTGCTTGCCTCTATGAGCTCCATCTCAGACAGCAACACTTGCAATATGTTCATTTCTCATGGCTTTATTAAAACTTGTTACTTGCTTTTTTTTTCCTTCTTTTTTTGCAAAGCCTTGCTTAGATCATGTTTCTGGCAGTCACACACTTCAAGTTCTCTTGCTGGCTTTTTGCTAGAAAAGGTCTGTGTGACCACTAGCCCATCAGCATGGGCTTTTCAGTGCCTTCAGGACCATCATCTTACTTTCATGCTATCTGAGATCCCTTTTCTCCCACTGGGTCTCAAAGATAAAGTGCACAGCCAACATATAAACATATCACAGGTTTGGGTTTGGCTTCACTGACACATTTGCAGTGACATCCTCTACTTTCTAGCTCCTTCTCAGCAGTTAACATGTCTTTAGTAGTTTTAGGTGCTTTTTCTGTAGTGCTTATTTACTTGACTTCCTTTCTGCTGCTTGAGATTTCTTCTGGAATATAATCAAGTGGGGCTGAGCAAGATAGTAATTCACTGTTGTGCACTGATGACCTGTTGCTACCAAGGGGAATCTTTCAACCCTTGGCAGCAAGTACCTCTGTGGCATTTGTTATGTTTGTACAAGACTTCAGTGTGAACTGTAGCTGGGCAGTCCACAGGGTGTGCTCAGAGTTTGGGTGTGATCAGGATGTGGGTGCAGTCAGGGCTGCCCATGTACCCTTAGCTCTGACCCCTGAGACAATTGGGATGCTCTACAGAGGCAGCTGTTCCTTTGTTCCTGTGACACAGACCTGGATGTGGAAGGGAAATCAGTGAATCCCATTGAAAAGGGATAGGAAGGAATGGAGTCAGAGAGAGCTGGTAAGAAATTTTGCTTCACTGTGTGCTCAGAGAAGGGACTAAATTACTGAAGATACGGTCTGAGGGATAAAGGAGTAAACTCTAAAGTAGGTGTCAAAGACTGTTCTTTTTTCATGTGCTGTCATCACTTCTCCATCGTGTGGGGCTGATTGCTGTGCTATCTCTGTGGCTAGGATGCCCAAAGCAGGTACCACGTGGGTGTTTGCTATGAGAAGGGCCTTGGAGTGCAGCAGAACCTGGCGGAAGCAATGAGACACTACCAGCAGTCAGCTGCTGCAGGGAGCAGGAGTGCTCAGGAGAGACTTCGAGTGTTACAGGAGGAGGTGGAAGGTACCAGGGGCAGCAGGGGACAAGGGGGCGCGGGACTGCATGGGGAAGTGACCCATAAAAGTGGGGGCTGTACTGTCAGAGGAAGGGTAGCAGAGAACCATGGCAAAAAGGAGTCCTCTGCTGAAGGGAAGGGAGCAATTTCAGTTCATCCTTCTTCTTACCAGCTATTTCCAAGTTGAGCTGAAGTGGAGCATGCTGGGACATCTAGTCTAGGTCATGGTTTGCCTAGAAGAGGTGGGCTAGATGATCCTTGAGTTCCCAACCTGATATTCTATGTTTCTATGGAGAAACCATTCCCATAGAATGTGTCATTAATATCTCAACTTAATGTACTTTCAGATGTGCAAACAAAGCATCCATTCTCTTCTGGAATGAGAGCCTCTTCCTCTAGCCCCAGTTTCTGGGCTATTGAGCCTGTGCATGTAGGCCACCACGCCACCCAGCCAAGACAATCTGCTCTAACCCTGGCCCACTCGTGGAGCGCAGACAGGCTCCACATGATGATGCTCAGTGGTGCAGGATGGAGCCGTGCCCTTGGAAACAGGGCAAGGCCACTGGAATTGCAGTGCCTGGAGCCCCACCGCTGCTGTTACTAGTGCAGTAGGTAAGTGAAACGAGCAGGCAGAAAGGAAGGCAACCCTTCTTAGTCTGTGTGGAGCTGGAAGCAGGCTAGCAGTGAGTGGAAAGAGAAAGCTGTTACTGGAACAGGAGGCAATTTTAAATAACAGGGTTTTGAGAATAAACCTGGTGATATTCTTACTCCATGATGTTGTCTCTCTACCTTCCAATACAAGGACATTTTTTCTGCTCTTACACTTCTGTGTAGAGCTCCACCATCTCACAGTGATGTGGTCTAGGGCTGTCATTCCAGTAGCCCTGTGAATGTTGCACATAGTCCCCCAGTGAGGTTTACAAGCCACCATATGGTGTTGCTGGCAGATAAATTTATGATGGGCCTGGCCTGCACCCTCTGAGGCAATTTGATCTCACTTCAAGACTAGCTACTCCCGTAGTCTGGGATTCTCTTTACATTGCCATTGTGGCAGTTTGATTTGCTTTCAGACCTGTGCAAGCAAGAGTGAATTATTATTAGGGCACAGGATTCTGTGGGATATGGCTTATGGATCCACCTGTACTGGCTGTCCTCAGCCATCATGCACTGTTCTCAGTGTCCTTGGGTCCCCAGTTCTTATTCTTTCAGCTCTGGCAATGAGCTGTTCCCATGGGTACACGCCTTTGAGTCACAACAAGCAAGGTTTGCTTCAGAATTTATATGGTGTGTGTTTGCTAAGCACGCCAGCTCATTTTCACTGGAGTGGATAAGGGATGCTCCCAGCGGGCAGCCACCACTGTCAGGCAGGCAGTGGCAAGCAGCTGGTATGATAATTCCTTCCACTGGGGCAGCTGAATCTGGAAAAAGACATTTGTCCACACCAGTTTAAACTGGTTCAAGGGCATCTGTACAAACTGTCCAGCTTCCTGTAGCCACGGTGCTTTGTGTAGATCAGGCTGTGAAAAACAAAGGCAATGGCCCCATCCTGGACTTGCTGTGGTCTCCATTCAGCAAAGGGAGGGGCACAGCCAGAGCTCAACACATCTGATTGTTCTTCTAGTCTGGTCTCTCTTTCTGCTCAGACCAAACTTTCTTAGACTATTTCCTTTATCAAGCAGGATACAATTAGCAGGAAATTCCTCGGGTGGATTTCCTCTTCTGTGATAATCCACAGTATGCTTACGCATTGGTCAGGACAGGGTAAGGGTTGTGTAGGGGGTTGAAAATGGTTTGCAGAATCAGGAAATTGAACTGAGACAGAGGAATTTGTCTCCTTTTTAGCCTGCTTATTATAGTGTATTTTTGTGTAAAGATTGTCCTTTAATAGGCACGTTAAAGTAAATTTCCAGAGGAAGATGTGAGGTTGTGCGGTGTGTTTGTCCTCTGTGTGTTCCCAAGATGCAGAGGAATCCCACAGGGCTCCAGCTCCTCACAGTCACAGATCTGCCTCCTTTGTGGTTTGCACAGCTGCATCTCAGTTAGAATTTGGCTCACTGTCATTGTTTTGGTGCAAGAGTCTGTTTTGTTTGTCAAACAGAACAGCAAGGTACTTCTGTTAGCAGCGCAGCAGCATAAACAAGCTGGGGCAAACCCATCAGTGTAGTTTATTGCCAAAGATGGGATGATCTGTACATCACTTTGGAGTCTCTAAATACAACAGTGAGTATTTGGGATATTAAAAGTCTACCTGGGGAAATCTTACTCTGTTGCTTTTGTCATTTGGTCCCAAGAGCAACAGGAAAGGATGACTTTCCCATTTCCTCTTCTTTAAATTATCTGTATGGTTGTTTGCTGCTGTGGCTCATGTGTATCCACAATAAAAGAAGGGGACTGTCACCTCTAGCTGTATGGAAAGAAACACAGGTAGGACACTTGAGATGCCCCAGGATCACATCTGTTGGGTCATGATTCCTATGCTTTTTAAATTTAACAGTAAAAAAAAAAAAAAGCCAAAAATACCACCCAAAGACACCTGATGTAGCAGTCCTACCAAGAACAGATTTGCTTTGGATAAACTTGTGTTGTGAACTGCAGCATCTGTGGAGAAGCCAGGGTAGTATTTTCAATGTAGAGCTGGTGAAGGAAGCAAGCAGTGTGTATAAAGCACTGCTGGCCCTGCACTGTGGTAGAGGGAAGCTCATCTCAAGCCTCCCTTTTGTAGTCACTCTGCAAGTAATGCTGCTGTGTGCTGCTGCCATGGGTTACCCTCATTGCTGTAGCTTGACTCTCCTCTTGCTTGTACAGCTGCTTTGCCAGCACAGCCCAGATGTATTCTGGTGGTTTGTATCCTAGTTGGAAGGCACAGACTGTGGTGCAGAAGAGAGTGCCATGTGTGCATGATCCAGAAGCACTTACCTGCCATCCATGCACTGCTGTGTAAGCCTGCAGATGCACTCCAGATGCTTATGTTGTCTTTCCAACCTCTGCAAGTACAAATCCCCATGGTTAACAAGACCTGTGTGCTCCTTCTGTTATCGCTAATACCTGTACCTTAGTTTTCCTACACATTCTATTAGCCTAAAACTGTCTTACAGCTCATGTACACACAGATCAAAGTGAAAACCGTGATATGGTTGAAACTTGTGACTTCACTATTCCAAAACAGCGTTTTCACGCTTCCATTTTCCCAGGTCACCTTTGGCAGACTCCAGCCGTCTGTTGTCTGCTTCTGGGCAAGGACTTTGCTCCAAAATCCAATGGCCTCAAATTGAGCATGGAGAAAGAAGCTGTAGACACCTTGTGCAGCCATAGGAGAGATGCCAATGCTGATTTTGGGGCGTTTTACAGAACACCAAGTCCACACTTGTAGAACTACAAAAGCTGAAAACATCAGTGGGAGACAAGAGGCAGATCTCCTCTTTCTAAGCTGCCGTTGCAGGCTTTGTGCAGATACATCATCATGTCAGATACACTGCACCTTGCTCCAGAGATGGTAGTGTTTAAAACCCAACAGTTTTATTTAAATAAGAACTGAGATCCTGGAGCCCAACTCTGCAGTGTGCTGCAGAGCCCAGGACTGCAATATTTCATCGTCCATGGTGCAAAGTCTGTGATCACATGGATGTAGCTGACTGGGTTGTGCTTGTGGTTAAACTAACAAGCCCATCCCCTCAGTCAGCCTGCCCTGGGAGGAAAGGGCCTTCCTGCTGTTGTGTAACTTGAGTGTGATGGTAAGTAAGGTGTAAGATGGGGATGAAATGGGAGGAAAGCTGTGAATGCCAGAATGGGCAGGTAGAGGGGAATTAAACAAGGTGAAATCAGTTGTAGAGAAATTCGATGGGGTGAAGCAAAGGAAGAAATATGCCTGTTGTGATCAGTGTAGACACAGGTAATACAGTGACACAGCCAAAGCCCACATGTGCACCCCAGATGCAGAAAGAAGCCTGACTCTCTATCTCCTTATCACAGCCACCAAGCTGCCTACAGGACAGGAGCATCATCTTCCAGTCCAAGGCTCTTCCCACGTGCCGACAGCTGCCGCAGAAGCCCCGAGCCTGTTTCATTGTGGACTTGGACCTTCTGGGACAAAATCATTTCAAAGAGGGTGCTCATTTCTGAAAGGAAGGTGCTGGCCAGCCTTGTCCCAGCAGCATTCGAGTCAGCCCCAGCACCTTTGCCAAAGGTCTCAAAGGTCCTTGGTTTCTCCTGCCTTGCAGCTTCCTCATCCTGAGGTGAATGCAGAGAGTCAGGGGAGAAGACGTTGTCCTTGTAACTGCTGGTGAGAGGCAAGGAAAGCCGAGCCACCCATGCTGGGTCAGCAGCTGTCAGCCTCTTGAGGGCCAGCTCTGCAGGGAGTGAGAACAAGAACTGCTGGTGAGACGTGGAGTAGAGGAAACCATGGGAGAAAAGGGGTGGGAATAATGATGCAAAATAAGGAGACTTCCTGAAATCAGCTGTGGGAAGACTGATTGTGAACAGGTCTAGAGATAAGCTACCATCAGCATCATTCAAACCAGCAGCTGAAAAAACCCAAACCAACCAGAACTGATTTCAATCTACTGGATTTTTGTTTTGTTTTTTAAATATAATAACCATTAGGATTACTTTGCTTTCTCATTTGTTGCAGGCTCAAGTGACACTCACTAAATGGTTAGCAGAGTGAGGGTTAGGGCTGGCTAAAGGGGAGACAACAATGAAAAGCTTTCAAGAGGGAGGTGTTGTTCAGAGAAGGTCAGTTATGGACTTCCCTGAAGGGCACCTCTAGGGTGGGAATTATCTCCTAAGCAGGCTTGCTGAGACTGAAAAGAAACAGGTTATTGTGAAAACAGTAACAGAAGTAGAATGAAATTCTGGATTATAAAATGCACAGCTGGATGGTTGAAGACTAGGAACAGAAAACTGGGCTATAAAGTAGTTGTTCATCAATTGGAAACAGATGAGCAGCAGTGGGAGCTGGCGTGGGTGGTGGCTGCAGGCTCATTAGTGTACCAGTAATGTGATTCTGCCCCAAAATCATAGTGTGTTGGTCAAGGTATTCGCTGTTGGCATGAAGACACAGCCCTGGTATTGTTAATAGGTCTGGCAAGACCTAGTTAGGAGTATTACATAGAAATCTGATTATCCATCCTTAGGAAGGAGGATCTGCAATGGTAGAAGCACGGAAAAAAGTGTTGAGATGAAAACAGGAGTGAGCCCAGGCTTACGTGATTGAGAGCACAAGAGGTAGGTGTTGCTTAGCCTAAGGAAGCAGAAGCTCACCAAGGACCTAACTGCAACCTATCAGTATTTTGAGGAGTTAAGCACCAACAAAGGAAATCTCTATGCTTAAAATAGTGTTGGCAAAAGAAGAAGTGATTATTACTGTCCATTAATAAACATATACTGGGAAATTAAAGGAAGGACCCCATAGCAGGGTGAGCCTGGAATAGCTTCCTCATCAGACAGCAGGGAAGGAAATGGGGGTTCATGTTTTTAAGGCAGAGCTTTGCAGTTGGTAAACAAGACTCCGTGACACAGTGCACAGATGCTGCCTCCCAGCCCCACACTGCTGCATTTCCAGCATGTAACCTGGAACCCCTGGGAGGTTTGAAGTGACCTCCAGGCTTGTGAGACAGAGTCAAAGAGCAGCAAAACAAGGCATTGGTGTCTGCAGTCCCAATCAGATGGTGTCATGATAATAATTATGTGGCTCTGACTTACAAAGTGACCTCTGAAATGAGGGGCCCCATCCTGATGCACTTATTGTGCTGCTTCCAGAAGATAATCAATACCCTCCACAGCCTGGGACGTGTGGTCTTCAGTCCGGGTCTACTCAATCACTGAGACAAGTCTCCTTCCTCAGCCAGCTAAGTCATTAGTCTTTTTTTTCTCTGGAAAACCACTGTGTCCTGGGGCAGGATGGGGGTGAGAGCTGGGATTCAACCCAGGAAGGAGAGATGCATTGCTTAGATTGTGTTTCAGCTGAAGTCCCAAATTCTTTTGTGTTGCTTAACTCCAGGATTTCTTTCTGCAATCTCACTGTTTTCTTTCAGTCGCAGTGGGAGATCTCCCAAGCTGAATTCCCATGGTTTTCCTCTAAAATATCCTCAGTTCTCTCAGTCTGCAAGAGTTCCTGGAATATTTTGGTGCAGGGCACAGCAGTAGACTGCTCACTGTGGGAAGAGTCAGGACTCACTGTCCTGCAACCATGAAACCTTGTCATTAGGTATGTTAAGACCAATAACTTTACTGCCTTACTTTAATGGTGTTTTGTGAGCTGGGATTGTTTTTATAATCAATAAAGTTCTCTCTCTCATCTGCTGCTATGAACACTCTGTTTCACTGATAGGGGATAGGTAATAGATGGTACTGAGTGATGAGAGTTCACAGCACAATGCTTTGCACATAAACAAGCTGAGAGCTGGCTGGGACAGATGACTCGTGCAGTTCCCCCCATTGAGAACAGCACAAAGGCCCAGACAGCCTCAGCCAGCTGCTCTGGTCCTCCAGAGCACAAGCAATGCTTCCTTCCTCCCTCTCTCAGGATGCAAGTCCACTTCTCTGTTTATGTTTGGGTGAGGAAGGAATCCAGCAGCTCCGTCATCTGCTCTCGGTTGCCTTTTTGGGGACATCTGGGCTCATGGTTAAGGTTCTTCACCACTGAACCAGGGCTTCTGTTATGTCCAGCACTACTGCACGGGCAGGAAGCCACAGGGCACAGCCTCTGCACTGGTGGTCGGGAAAATTCCACTCATTTGGCAAACAGGTTCTTTTTCTATCAAATCCAAAAAGCATGGGAGATGCCACCTCATGGATATGCCTCCCGGGAGCACAGATTTGGTGGGATGCTACCTGTCTGGCAGGACTGGATCCATCCAGATCTGCTGAGCAGATCCACCAGTCCCTTCAGTGGGACTGGTGCATGTCAATACACCCATGGTGGGGATGGAGCAGGGCAGCTGTTTGCTTCCTGCTTTTGCCTGCGGGACCTTTAAATCCGAGGAAGCTGGTAGCTCTTATTTGACCCAGCCATTCCTTCATTTGCTCCTTGTTAGAATAAAGGAGCAGGAAGGCAAACAGAGAGCAACGGCATGGTTCTGCCATGCAAGAGCACAGAAAATGCCCGGCTTTAGCATCAAAACAACCACAGCAGTAAAGCTCAATGAGCTCCTCTTGCTGTGGAGGAGCACAGAGGCTCCACAATGAAATTGCTGCTACAGGACATGAGTCAGCCCAATTCCTTCAAACTGAAATGCCAGTGGAAGAGATTTTTAGAACAAATCAATAAAAGGAACATGTAGAAAATGTCAGGCCCAGATGGGATTCACCCCGGAGTGCCAGAGGAACTCAGATATGAAATTGCTTGCTTTATTAGCTCCTGTTGGCTAACTACTGCTTCAGATGAATACGGGATCAGAGGAAGGGAAGGTGGAAACTGTGACAGGAGCTGTTAAGCGCGTGAAGGTGAATGTGGCGCAGGCAGAATCACAGCAATCGTTACATGCAAGGCTCGGCAGAGAGCTGAGTGCTCTTCAGACCAGAGCTGAAGTGACATTCACAAGGTGGGGAAGCTGCACATGTGTTGGCATCTTTGGAAGAGGTGGCTGAAGAGTCCTGGTTGACAGAGGACACCTGAGCTTGCACCAGGCAGGCTCACAGGGACCTGAGCTGTCTCTGCGTTAACAGCCAGCTTCTGTCACAAACTAGTGCATGTTCAAAGCAAGGGTGGGAATAAATCTTTTCCCTCAAAGGGAGGTCATTAGGAGAGTCCCACAGTATCCATTCAACACAGTGATAAATGGTGTGGAGAAGTGGATGGTGTAGGTGTTGAGGCCACTAAAACACTCAATACCGCTAAACACCCAACGTTGTAAAAGCAGAGGGCTGCTGAAGGACCCAATAGTACTGAGTGCTATAGCAAAAAGTGGCTGATGGGTTTCTGTGTCACCAGCTATTGGATTATTGCCACAGAGAACAGCACAACGTGTGTTGATGACTCTCCCACCATGCAGAAGGGGAATTTAGGAGTTACCATGAACAGTTTGGTAACAACATGGGGCTCAAGCAGGATAGGAATGAATAAGAAACAACAAGACCTCCTTGTACTGCTGATGTAGATGTATCCTGAACATTGTGTTCAGTTCTGGTCACTGCATCTCAATAAAGATACACTAAAATTAGTAATAGGTCAGTCACAGGAGGCAAGCCTGGATGGAAACAGGAGCCTGATGGGGCTCAAAAGGCAGGGGCTTGACAAGGGCAACTTCACCTTTCTCACTCTGCATGGACCAGCAGACCATGAAACAAACGGGCTCGGGTGAGTGTGGGAAGCAGTTCACATGGTGCATAAACTGCACTTTACCGCTTGCAACAGAGGTCAGCCTCACAAATCAGCTGGAAAGGAGCTGATAGAATCATAGAATAGTTTGGGTTGGAAAGGAGATTAAGATCATCCAGTTCCAACCCTCCTGCCATGGGTAGGGACACCTCACACTAAACCATGGCACCCAAGGCTTTGTCCAACCTGGCCTTGAACACTGCCAGGGATGGAGCATT
>JBCJKH010063818.1:12765-23614 GCA_039877255.1 Loriculus beryllinus
CCATCCCTGAAGACATTTAAGACCAGGCTGGATGTGGTTCTGGACAATCCGATCTATTTGAAGATGTCCCTGCTCATTGCAGGGGGTTGGAACGAGATGACCCTTGAAGGTCTCTTCTAACCCAAACCATTCTACAATTTTTTTTGTCTGACTGGACACCTTCAAGTGTTCACCCATTTCACCCACTTACTGGTAACTTCACAGCACCCTGCACTGTAACACTGTGCTAATGTTAACAGAGTCTCACAGCAAATGGCTCCCTGTGGAGAATAAGCATTACTAGCTGTAGTAAGTAACATTATATACATAATATGTAACTTGGCTACACTGTCATCTTTTATGGCATAGCTGTTACAGACATGTAATACATATTCAAAGAATCGATGTTCCTTCCTATTCTTTTCCACCCATTACGCTTTCAAAATATAGTATTGACTAGTCTTCTGAATCCCTCAAATTCTTTACATTGAGACTAACCTATTAAAGTTCAAGAAACAGAAAATTCATTCAGCAAACTTAGCTCCATAAACATGGCCTAGTGGAGGATGAGACCAAGAAACAGAACTCTTTTTTGCAGACATGCAACACAATAGCCTCCAAACCACAATAACAAAAGGAGTTTGGCACTTTGACTACAGAAAATCTGATTTCTTTCTCACTTAAAGTATTGCTAAGAACAAAGAGGTAAAATCACAGAACATATTTCTGCAATGCAAGAGCAACCATTAACAACTCAAGTTGCCATCTAGAAACCAAAGTAAAGGACCGAGGATGTAACAGCTCTTGAGTTTCTGGGTCTAGCTCTGACAGTATTCTCCCTTGTGACCTCAGGCAAGTTACTTAACCCCTCCAGATGAGAGCCCCTGTCTATAAAAATGAGGATAATGATATTTACTCACCTCTCTCAGAGGAGATGAGAAACTAATTAAAATAATTTGTGTAAAGGGCTCTGAAACTGAAATGCACTACATAAAGTGCTAAGGAAATAGTGTTTATATAAAAGACTGAGCGGAAAAGAAGATTCAAGTTACACAGTAACATATCAGTTTAAGAAAGAAATACAGCTTTGTTTTCCTTTCTTCCATTTTTACACCCAATCAAAATGATACATCTGAGACAATTTTCCTACTGTGAAATTAGTTTAGTTATGTTGGACATAGGTATTGAGGCATTTTCATACTGCTGACTATTCATATTCCTATTTTGCCCAAATTTAGTTAAAGAGATGGTCTGATGAAGTAATATCAAAATTGTCCTTCAATATTCCAAAATTTGCCATAGATTTGATCAGTATTTTTTTTTTAATGAATATTCTTACCCATCAGAATTGTGACACTTTTTTTGGTCAAGACCTGGATACTGTTAACCTACTCATGCTGAAATTACTGAATGTTATTGTCTTTATAAAGGATTGGACGAGGCCTTCACTATGTTATTTTACAACTGTGGAAAAACAGTGCAAATGAACATGGGGGAGTTGTCAGGAGGAGCGATTCATTCTTCTTTACTCACACAATTGTGTGCCTAGATCTCAAGAGCAGCTGCACATTTTATTTAGACTGTTTGCAAATACTGAAGTGCCATTTAAAAACAGCAGTTTACCTAGTTAGAGCGATGTGAAAGTAGGTTTAAGCATACCACTACCATAACAGAGCACCTGACAATCCGTGGGAGCAAGGTTTTTATCAAACACAGCCACACTGTTAGGATAAAATGATTTTTTAGGACAAAAAGAAAGTATCTCTTTAATGTCACCCAAATACCAAGTCAAATTAATTGGTAATCTTCCCGACTGTGGCAAAGGAAATCTTAGAATTGTGAACTGAAGAATGATATCCCAAAGGCAGTAAAGACTCATTCTGGGCAACATACTTATTCATAATCAATGTCATGACTACATCTTAACATCACTTAACTTCTGGGAATGTATTTAGTAATAACCAAATAAACAGATATTAACTGTCAGTTCAGAAAGCAGCACAAAATTCATTAAAATAATCAGACAAAAAAAACAAATACATCTTCATTAGATATGTGAATTCTAATGGATGTTTTTGATCACTGTTTATTAATGTGATGACATTACCAACTCATTCCTGTCAGAAAAATTACATTCATTCCATTAGAGTAAATTCTGTTTCAAAGGCTTCCTAAGAAAAAGAATAGATGTAATATAAAGCTAAATACTTACCAGTACTGTAGCAAAGTATTAAAACAAATAGACAACATATCATACTTTACTTAGAGTGCCCTCCCAGTATATAGCTGATGACTAAAGGAATGTGTGAGGAAGTGGGAAAAAGAAGAGCAGTTATTTTCAACAAACATCTCCACCAGCACATGAAAAAGCTCAGTTCACCCTGCCTCCTTACCACAAAGGGGGAGCAACCAGCTGCTGCAGAAACCAAGATTACCCAAACTGGGCGTGTAAACCAGGTAAGACTTGTTCTTTGGTTTTGGGTTTTGTAGCTTTTATCAAGAAAACAATGAACCCAACCATGTAAGGACCTGCTTATACCTATTCAGGCACCACCATGGGAGATTACTTCAGTGGTGACCGTACAAGATAAAAGACTGGACACTAACGAAGCAGCATGGAGGGGTGTTTGATTGAGAACCATCCTTACATGCCTACCTCATTTAAAACCTGGGCAAACCAATGTGCTCTTACATTTTTGATCAAGTCCAGGCCATACTGACTCCCTCCTTGCATATATCTGAACACAGCTCAGAGTTTGGAGTTCAATTACTTTTATTTACAATACATCCATGTTTTCTTCTTTGCTTATGGTTAAAAATTACTAATCAGACAGATCAGAACTGTTGATTAATGCACTTCCTAATTACTAACAATTCTGTAGATGGCATAATTGCTTTAAAATGCACTTCTTGATTAGTATAAGTACATGAATAAAAGTTTTTGTCTAACAAGGGAAAAAAAAGTGACAGTTTAACAGTCCCCTCAGTATCACTATACCTGTTCAAGCATCCTATTACAAACCAAAGCATTAACATTCTGAACCCTAGTGAAACATAGCAACCAGAAGTTGCTCTAGTTTAATGTCTTTCTGGCTGGATAATTCTGTTATGATTTTCAGGAGGTATACTTCATCTTTAGTGCAGTTAGATACTATTATGGATTACTGATATTGAAATTGGAACAACTGGAACTAATCTAGAATCCTGCATTGCTCCATCTTTTATACTGTAAGTTTTAATTATTCTGCTATTTTATTACAATTTCCAAACAAAAATCAGCCTTAGGCAGAAAGACTGGAGAAGATGTTTATATCTCATAACACATTTTGGATAGCAATGTGAGGTATGCGTATCAAGTGTTGTAGGACTTCCTTACCCACCGTAAATGAGCTCTGTGATGCATTTGTTACTTTGAGCTGATTACTAATCATCCACAGATATTAATATCCTGCTGGTCCCTGTGTTTTTGAAGAGTTTTCTTTGGTTTTGAGGTGGTTTGTGGGGATTTTTTTTATTTAAACAACTTGATTGCCATTTTCAAACACCTACCCAGAAGTAAACCCAGGATGAGTCAATATTGTCAAAGACCTATTTTGATCAGTAACATTTTTAAAAATTATAACATTTCAAATATAAAATTAAAATTCTAAAAGAAGATGAATTCTAAAACATGTCAACTAAGCCGGGTAAAGAGAAAGAGCTCTGTGAAGATGCTGATAAGTAAAGTAACACCATGTGTTACTTTTTCTAAAGAAACAAGCATATACTTGTGATCATTTTACACATGACCTAAATTAATTCCTATTCTGATCATGTTAATTACTTCAGTAAAACCTAGAAGTAGCAGTGTTTAAGTTTCATGTCAAAGTTCACATTCGTGTTTCCTAATGCAGATCTACTACTTAACCTGTAAGTTACACAGTTACTTTAATTGACTCTGTAAATCATGTCAAAGAACTCAAACTTAAGTAAGAAAAGCTAATTTAAGTTGCCATAAACCCATTCCTTTTCCTCACATAAATCAGTCTTCCATAAAAATGCAATTACAGATGATTTTATTTGGAATTCGCTTTTAGTTAAATCTAAGTGTGAGATCACCATTAAGACCTTCCCAATAAACATGAACTTTCTAATTAAAATTGTCTTTAAAGTTTCACAGTTCTATCCCTTCTTATCACTCACATTTACCCTTTCTGAGATTACCTCAAAGGAGACTGTGACATGACAGGTCTTTTAAAGGGTGATCAGATATGGGAACAGGTTTCCTGTGGAAGTGTTCAAAAACGTGTGGATGAGGCCCTCAGTGCATGGTTTAGCGTTGAACTTGGCAGTCCTGGGGTAATGGTCGGACTTGATGATCTTCAAGATCTTTTCCAATCTAGTTGATTCTATGATTCTCTTTCATCTCATGGACAGAACACGCAATGTGCTTCACACACTCCCCAGACCCGCTATGCCTCATGTGACTTCAAGATAAATTCCATCTCAAGTGCTACAACACAAAGTATTTCCTCTAAGCATGTAAGGACTTTTGTTGCTCTTTTATTTATATTTTATGTGTGTGCACACAAAATTTCTATATAGACACATTTACTTGTCTTCTCTACAAAGAAAGCTAAGCTTTCTGCAGGATAGGTCAGACTCAACACAAGAGACAGGTTTACTGACTGAAAAGAAGGTGTGAGGTGTTTTGTTGAGACATAAGCTTTAAATGGGCTAGAATAAGATACAGACAAAAGTATTATTTTATAAATCCAAACATTCATCATCATGTCAGCAACCCAAATTACAATATGCAGTGTTAACAGAAATATAGTTGTCAGAGGATACTTGGATGACAGGTGGATGTGATGGAAATAAATGAACTTCAAATAAGTACAACAGTTTCAACTGCAATTCAAAAGCCCTTGCTGCCTCAAATGAGGATTTATGAACTAATAAACTAAAACCATTCTTTTGTTCTTCAAGGCTGCATTGTAAACCTGAGAGACCAAAACAACAGTCTTGTAAATAGATAGAGGATTGATAATCTCTTTGCAAGCTATACTGTATTTCAAAAGTCAGCATTTTATAACAAGTTTCACGTTGAAGCAGGTAGCAATGTCAAAGAATAGCAGCCACGCTGAGCCTGGTAACTGCTATCGGAAGAGTAAGGTCTGTCTACCATTTTCCTCCTGTTAGAGCTTTGAGTTCATGGTGTCTGGTACCTCCTCAAGGGCTCAGCCATTCACTAGTTGCATGGTAACACCAATATGAAACTCTACAGTATTTTCTTCACTCAAAGAGAATTCACCTTTTGAGGAAAGGTGTTTTTCTTTTAATCTTTAACAATAAATGCCTGTCTTCTCTTTGATGCAAAAGTAATTTTCTCCTGTTTATAAAAAGCCCCAGAAGTTTCCAGTGGAGTTACAGCCCTCAGAAGCTATAGTGCTGATTCTCTATAATTCAAATCACAAATACACACACACACACTTTTAACATAGAATGTTGTAGCCCTGTGAGTAAATGCCACTCAGACCAACTCAGTTAAGAAACAACCACTGGCCCATTAGGATTTTAACCATTATTCCTCGAGTTAAAATCCACTATCTGAAACCAACTATCAGAACCTATAAATTAGCTTTCAGTCAAGTTTTACATGTTATTAGAATGAATAACTGACACTTGGTGCAACCTAACTCATCCGTTCAGTGGAACCATGCTACCAGACCTCCTAGGACTTCAATAGCAAAGAAGATGCTATGTTCCAGCTTGATGTCCATCTTCCTTGTGGCAGAAAATGTTAAGTATGTATGGTAATTAGATGTTTCTAGTTATTATCTCATTCTACAGCCTGTTTTGGTTAAGTATGAGTGGAAGAAAATGTTTCAACAATCAGTATTAACAACATCATTATTAACAATGATAGCCTCATTTTATTGATGAAAAGACAGAAACAACAAAATGAAAAGAAAAAAAGGAATAAAGAAGAAGATGTAGAAGAGTTAAGCTGTTTCCAAATCCTGTGTATACTTCCAGATTTTGAAGTGTAGTCTGTCAGCCTGGTACTGCTGCAAAAGTAAATAAAAGGAGTAACAGTCTATAGACAGGGAGGGACGTTTTAGTTTTAATAATTTCTGCATACTAAAGTATTCTTAAAAACTATCAACACTTTTAAATTTCATTTATTAATGAAATTCTTAAAAGTATTTTAAATAAATCACTAAGCTCAAGGCATAAGTCCTTGGAACAGCATTTATGCAGTGCTTGGATGACAACTCTTCAGCTGGCTCTGCATATTTCACCCTCAAGATGAAGATGAATCAGCTTCATGTGGAGGCACTCACCAACATGTCACTTGGTCTGATGAGATGTCTGTTCTGAGCCACACGTTATGGTCATTTCACCCCTGCATGAAACACTGAGTTCTTGTACAAGCACAATCCAAGATTCTGCTTGGATTTACAGTGCCTGCTTCCTCCCTTGTCTACAGAAGGAAAACTTCAATAATATCAACAATTTTGTTTACCAAAAATAAAAGGAAGGATTCTAAGTCTTAAATTGATCACTGCCACAACTGTATTGTTCTCATCCATTTTCTGAGACTCACTGTCCAAACACAACAAGATAAACATTCACCATCTTCCATTAAGCATCACTCTCAATGTGAGCAGTCAAATGCCCTGCAAGATAAAAGGCACTATAATAATAGCAAAACACCACAAGCTCTACAGAGAAAGCAGAACCACAAGTAGTTTTCAACCATCTCATGCCCTGGCCTACATGACATCACACAGCTGCTTTTTAGCTTTACAAAGCCCAATTACCTTTTTTTTACCCCTCCAAGTTTATACATTTCCTCCATAAATACAGAAGAAACATTCAGCAGCAAAATAGTCTGCAGTGGGGGTTTAACACACAGAAGAAAAACAACCTCCCCAAAAAAAAGCCCTACACCACACAATGCTCAAAGTTTCCTGTCTTTCATTCTCTTTAAGCCTAAATCATTACCTACAGCTTTAGTAAAACAGGAAAAAACAACCAGTTGTCAAAATGAAGCAAGACTGCAGCATACCTCAAATGGCTCTTCCTAGATGAGGTGCTCCTTTTTCTATTTTCTTGTTATTTTTGTCAGAAACATTTTATTAGACCTAATTCTTTCTCTCTCAGGCAGCCAGTAGCTCTGTCAGGGCTTTTGATAGGTAACATTATCAAAGTTTATTTCAGGAAGGACAAGGTGCTTGCCTAGATGAAATAGCTACAGCTTAGCTTAACAAATTACTGGGAGACAGTATTTTAAGCCACAGATAGCTTCCTCAGGTCTGTTAGGTTTTAGAAGTTTCAAAATATCTAAAAAACACCCCTCAAAGTAATACATAAATCATTGCAGAAAAACTTCAGTAGTGTTTATTCAGTAAATTGCGGGTTTTTTATTAGTTTTGTTGAACAGTAAAACATATCACTTTAATTTCAGTATGGATTTCAGACAGCTGAACACAAGGGAGAAATTATTCAACAACAGACACTGGCTTCAGAAGAACAGCAGCTGAAGATGTGAACTGCATCCCCACTTTCACCAGACAGGAGTTATTCAACTCTGGCTAAGCTGTCCATGGTACTAGCAAAGAGGACTCAAGCACGTATTCTAAGATTAGCCATCTGCTAAACAAGGCCTAATAGTACTTGCTTGCTCCAGCACATATTTACGATGAATATGTCACCATGCTTGTTACATGGTTCAACAGTGAGAAAAGTCCAAACAGAAAATTGTTTGAAACTGAATTTAAATGCAGAATCCATTCCTAATCCTGCACAGAATTCAAAAGATGGCTTTCAAAAAGTCATTTAAACTAGGATTAAATAAATAGCAATTGATTTTGAGTGCTTCATTTGAATGCAGAACCCAACAGACCAGTGGATCTGATTCTCACAGGAGCTGACATCCTTGACATAGATGGAGCAGAGATCACACCCTGAAGTTGAGGCAATAGACTTCATTGTTTGTCAGGCTCTCAGATGTCATATAAAACTTACAAATAAAACTGGAAGTGCAGAACATTGAAGAATAAAGAATAAAGAATGCAGAATGCTCAGACATTCTGAGATATCTGTGATGAGATCTCTATAAAGTTTTCCCCCAGTGAAGCAACAGTAGGTATGACAATCCAGTTCAGTAGTTTCAAAGTGATCATCAAAGATGACTTTTTAAATGTCATCACACTAAACAAAGAAAATTTCTAGATTTCCCCTGTCCAAAGAAAAATGCAGCCTTACAGAGTAATTTAGGGTTACTCATTCCCACATATCTCTGCTCAGGTTCACCTTCTGTACCCTTTGCTTCTCAGTTATCTTGCTCCTCCTTTATGATGGCAAGTACCAGAAAGATGGGGTCATTCATTTAGATCATGGAAAAGGCAACTTTTCCTACACCCCAAATAATAAAAAAACCCCCGAAACATAGAGGTCCAACTGCAAAGGAAACCCTGATCATACTGGTAAGGGGCACATACAACATGAATACAGTAACACAAAAGCCTTAACTGCTAAACTCCAAGTCTCCAATGAAAAATTAACATGTCTTTTAGAAACAAAACTCCCATTGATTTTAATCCTGTCCACTAACCATTATTCATGAGCCAGATTTAAAGCCCAACTAAAACACAGACACAGTAGAGCTTCTGTTTAAAAGGTCACTAGACATTATTGATATTCCTAGCACAGTAAACATCCAATATTTGCACAAGCAGGTAAATTAAAAGTATGGCACATACAAGTTTTATTCTGAGAACAAAGACCAGAAACTGAAATTTTGTGGATAAAAAGCTATTTATTTATTCATCCTGTTTCTTCTGTTGTGTACTGGTCCAAAGCAAAGAACCCCAGTTCTTAGCTGCTATGCACTAAAGCAAATGAAAGACCAACAGACAGATGCGACTTTGGCCATCTATGCCCTGTGAGCACACTCAGCATCAGTCACCTGACATCAGAAATTTTATGGAGTGACATTTGACAGTACACAGGCAAGAGCTTTGCATTTTCCTCCATCTTTCTGAATACATATTTGGGTTTACAATGAACTGTAACAAGGCATAAAAAGTGGAGCTCCCTTTGAAATTAGCATTTTGCACCAGCATGTGCTGAGATGCCTAGTGTCCTACACTAATGCCTGGATCTCAATAGCATGGTCAGAATACATTACAGAAGGGGATACTAGATCCACATCTATTCATGAATGTAGTGATGTAATCGTTTGTAAGTTATTAGTCTATGCATTGCACTGAGAAGAATTACTATTAAAAAAAAAAAAAGAAGAGTCAAGACTCTTCACAGATGCAGTAACGCAGGGGAAGACATCTGGGAATGCCAAACTGGGAAAGTGTAATATCCCAAATGTAATGCAAAGTACTTCTTTCAAGATAAGTGCCAAATCAACCCTTTTAACAGACAGGATTCAACAGGATAAGAAGCATACTCTCCTCTATTAGAAACAGTTACATGTAGATTTGCAACAAGGAGAAACAATCATGTCTCTTCCCTCCCCAACCAGGTAAGAAGGGAAAAATCAATCCTGACTGCTATGAACCCCTTGTCTACAAAGTTACTGCTTATAATACAGCTCCATAGAGGCACCTGAAAGAAGTCTTCCAGCTCCCTGCTGCTCTCCCTACCCTTGGCCATGCAGTCATGCCTCTTCCTTTGCACTGGCACTCACGCTTAAATGAGTAGGGTATGAGCAATTCTTGATCTGAGCCAGCCAAAATAATTACTATTTTTCCTCTCCTGGATCCACTTTCTCTTGGCTCAGTTCCTTGAACTGACTTACCATCTGGTCATACAAGAACAAGAAATGGCATGAGATGGGGCAGGACCACAAAGTCAGGCAAGAAAGGGAAGAGGGAAGGTTTGACAGCAATCCAAGCTGAGCTACTGAAGGTTAGCACTCCCCCTGCTCTGGTGGAGGATGTCTCCTTCTAGACACCACATCATAAGAAAACCGTAGCATACAATACAGTTTATTACATACAAAGACAAATTCTGCCACTGGACAAATACATACCAATCCTGGTATAACTGGAAGAATTCACTTCTATAACAAATTTTTAATAAATGTGGTGCAATGTCTGTTAACAACCAAACCATATGACCTCTGCCTGCTGTAATTATTTATAGTCAACTAAATTTAAACCAGAACCAAGACCATTCACTATCAGTATCTGGATTCCCAGTGGATAAGACAATTAATTCCTATAGATCTGTACCATTTGGCAAAGTTTTACCACTGACACAATGTCAGAATGAAGCTATAAAAAACTTGTTTTAAATGCATGTCTTGTTTGTCAGGAAGGTATCCTAAACAGTCATCCATAAAACAATAAAGTACATTCTTCTCCTGAATATTTCAAAAAAGAACCTGTAATACAGGAACCAGGAATTTATTAGTACTAATATTTTAAATCCTTATCACATTAGAAGTCTGATCTATAAAAGCAATCCATGTTGCTCAGCTTTCAGCAGACTAATAAGAGTAAATTTCCTTCTCTCTACTGCTGTTACCTTATGTTTATTGCTGTCTTGTTTGCTGTTGCTTTTCTTGAGAAAAGAGTTAACCCTGCCTCTAATTGTGAGCTTTCTCTAGTTAAAGAAAAATAAAGTGAGATTTAAAGACCATTTTCAGCTAGCTTCATAATACACTAAAAGGTCACTTGCTTGTTCAACTAATTCTGACTTTAAGTTAAACAGCTATTTTAAAGACATCGATCTTCAAACCACTTTTATTTATAGAACAAAGAAAATAAGCCCAGATTTTAAAACAAATCCCAGTAGATGTCCTATAAGTTTCAAATTTGCCATGTTCTTCAGTTTATGGTAGTAGTTTGGTTACCTAAAAATA
>JBCJKH010063819.1:0-12606 GCA_039877255.1 Loriculus beryllinus
CTCCCCCCCCCCTCCGCCTCTCCGCGCCACCCCCCCACCCCCCCCCTTTCGCTTCCCTCCCCTTCCTTTCCCTTCCCCTCCCCGTCGCCGCTTCAAAACAAACCAAAATGGTGCAGAGGTGAAAGAGGGGAGGAAGGGGAAGAAGCGGCGCTTCGGCAGGTGAGGGGGGGGGGGGGCGGGCGGGCGATGCGAGGGGATTGGGCCCTCTCGGTGCTGTTGGTAAGGGAGGGGGCCCGAGGGGTTGCACCCCCGTGGGGACCCCCCCCAAGCACCCCGGTGACAGCCGAAGGAGCGGGGATGAGGGGTTTGGGGGGGGGGGGGTGATGCTGTGGGGCTCGGGGTGCGGGGTCTGATTGGGAAGAGCAGCGTTTTGGGGGCTGAATCGGGGCCTTGCTCCGGTGCCCCCAGCGGTGGGGTTGGTTCCTATGGTGGGGGGGCGAGACCCCGGTGCTGCTCCCCCGGACGTCGAGGCCGTGTGGGGAGAGCGATGCGGGGCATCTGGAACGCACTTTGCCCCTCGGCTTTTGGGGGGGCTTCGGTTCTGTATTGATCACCCCCCCCCCCCGCACACCCCATGGCTTGCACACACCAGCGCGGCACGTGTGTGTGCCCGCGGCTCCATAGGGACACAAACTGGGATGTCCCGTCTTCCCCCCCCCCGTCCTCCGTGTCCATACGGATCTGGCTGGGGACCGGCCACAGGCACCAGTAAGTGGAGCACATCTGGTACGAATTCCTCCTGGTGTCCCTGCCCCCTTTCCCACCCTGATCCTGCCCTTCCCAAGCCTCTTCTCCCGCAGCGTGTGGTCCCACGTGGATTTTCCAGCTGGTGTTGCTTTGCCAAGGTGGGTGCTCCCATGTCCTGGTGTCCCAGGGTATCCAGGCGGTGGGAATGGGGCTCGGCACGACAGGGACGCTGCGGGAGCTGCATCCCGGCGAGAGGCTGCGGGATCTGAAGATGGGAAAGGTTGATTTGAGCTTTTTTGTCCCTGGGTGCAGGTGGCCTTGGCCTGGGAAGTGCTTGGGGCTGCCCGTATCTCTTGGGAGTGGAGCCGGCTCTGCCCTCGGGATTGCTGCCCGTGGGCTCCTGAAGGTCACAGACCTCCGGATGGGCCTCATGGCTTCTCCTTTCCAACCCCCCCCCCCCTTTCCTTGCCCTTCATCCCTGCAGTTGTCGTGGCTTTGCCAGGCTGAGGCATCCACACTTGTGCTGTGCTGAGAGCAGGTGGCCCCCGTCCCCCCGGCGCCGCTCGGGTTTCCAGAATGCTGGAATAGCGCCGTCGCCTCTGTCACACCGGGGATTTAACGTGCTGAAGGGGCTTTACCTCCTGCGTCTGGTGGGGGGGAAGCACTTCCAGTCCTGCCCCACTCCCCCCCCAACCCATCACAAACCATCTCGTGCTGGGGGGGGTCACATCCCTGCGTCTTCTATGGGGACCTTGAGAAGTGACCTTGGGCACAGCCCTTTGCTTTGGTGTTGCTCTCGGAAGGGGATCATGGTTCATGTGTGTCATTCCCACCCCTCCTTCCCTTCTTACCCGTGTAGGGCTCTAGGCTCCGTTTGGGAAGCGCAACTGCGGCGCTGGAAAGGGCTGGTGCTATTTTATCCTGGCCCCAAGTGGGCAGGGTGGAGGCTCGGA
Organism: Loriculus beryllinus; assembly: GCA_039877255.1. NCBI lineage: Eukaryota > Metazoa > Chordata > Aves > Psittaciformes > Psittacidae > Loriculus > Loriculus beryllinus. Next base: position 1,641 of record JBCJKH010063819.1, read on the forward strand.
CGGTGCCGGAGTCGCCTGGAGTGGATTTTTCCCGGGCTGCCAAGTGAAACAAGTGGGGTCTGATTCTCATTTAACGCTGCAGCCCTTTCCTGCCACTCTGGCAACGTAAAGGAGCCTAAATATGGGCATAAACCACATCCACTTCGAGGTCCCTCCGTGCTGCCAGGGTGGCCAAACGGCATCTTTGTGCAAAGGAGAACAAAGCCCAAAAAGTCCGGGAGCGGGACCCAGCTCCGTGGTACCCGGAGGTGCTGGCGGAGGATGTCACAGAGGAAGGATGGAGCGGGTGGAGGGTGATGCCACCCAGTTTATCCCACAGGACCAGGAGGGCTCTGCCCCTGTGACCCCAAAACCCCTCCGTGGTGAAGAGGCAGAAATGGCTTTTCCCTCTTTTTTTTGTCCCCAAGCCTGAGTTGCTTCCTTGGCTGAGGTCGGCATCGCTCGGCTGGACCCGCCATGGGATGCTGTGTGATGTGATGGGTGGCTTCTTTGGGAGCAAAGGAGGGAGAGGGATGCTTGGTGCTGGGGCCGCCGCTGCCCCTGGGTGCCTGGTGCTGGTGGAGCCAGCAGCCCTGGGCAGGGGCTGCCCGAGGCTTGGGAAGTGAGCCGGCAGCATCCCATTAAATCCCGTTAATACCCGGGAGCGCATGGAGGTGGCCTGAGCTAATGGGGGCTGCTGTGTAGATGCTGTGGCCGGACTTCCCCATCTGCAGCCACAGCTAAAAATACACCCTCTCTCCCCCCTTTGCCTCTCCCCATCTGCACCCAAGGCCAGGGACTCGGTTTTGGCAGGTCCTCGAGGCTGAGCCATTCCCAGCTCCGAGGTGACTCTATTGCAGATGACATTCCTGCCCCCGGGAAGCTATGGCTCTGCTCTAGCCAGGCGCGGCCAGCATAAAGCAAGTGAGTCACAGCAGGGACAGGGAGGAGGAGGAAGAGCAGAATCCCGCGGCTGTGCCGGGTGGGAGCGGGATGCCCCCGGTGACAGCAGGACCATGGGGATGCATCAGCCCCTCGCCTCCTCGAGATGCCGTTTATCCCTTTCCCATCAACGCACCTCTAATTCCTTTCTCCTTTCTTTTCCCCTTCTCCAATTAGAGCAGCTTTCAATAAAAAGCTGGAATTTCTTCCTCGTTTTGTTTGATGGGAACTTAGGCAGTGCTGGAAAGACCTCGAGGTTTCTCCCTGTGCCTTGTTGGAGCAGCAGTTTGCTTTTGCTTTCAAGATGGATCTAGCTGTCTGCCTGCCAGCAGCTTTACCTCCACAGATCTGCCGGGTTTCATCTTGCGCTCCAGTTTGGTTTCCTTGTGGTTTTTCCTTCTGTTTTTCCTTTTTCCTGGTGTCTCCCTGCTGGAGCTCCACACTGCTTGAAAACAAGAGAGGAGCTTGCATCCTCTAAGGAATAAAGCCCCAGTGCCCACGTGGAGTTAAAGATGTGGATTTGGGGTGATTTACTGGTGGGGGGGGAGTATGGTGGTGTATGTTTGCTTTCTCTTCAGTGGTGGCTGAAAGGATGGGGGGGATCTGCATCCTGTATGCAGGATGGGAGGGAATGAGGCTCCATGGAGAGAGTTTTGGTGGGAAGCTTGGCCCATGGCGTTTGTGTTCAGGTTGGGGGCTGCTCCTCAGTTTCCCAGCTCCCGAGCTATAGGTGCCCTTGGATAAGAGTGGGATAGTGGGTCTGGATGAGCTGAGGTGTGTGGAGAGCTCACAGCAGCTTCCAGTGCCTGGAGGGGGTTACAAGGATGCTGGAGAGGGGCCTTCATCAGGGGCTGTGGTAATAAGACAAGGGGTGATGGGTTCAGACTGAAACACGGGTTGGTTCTAAGGCAGAAGCTCTTCCTTGTGAGGGTGCTGAGGCGCTGGCACAGAGAAGCTGTGGCTGCCCCATCGCTGGCAGTGTTGGACATAGGTGCTTGGAGCATCCTGCTCTAGTGGAAGGTATCCCTGCCCATGGCAGGGGGTTGGAACTGGATGAGCTCCAGCGTCCCCTTACCTCAAACCATTCTCTATGACAGCAAAGCACCAGATCAGTGCCAGGCGGGTGTCTTGGTGCGTGTGGTGAGGACAAGCCGGTAGGGCAGGATGGTGCCTGTGCTGGGATGCGTCAGGCTGTGGCCACCACCCAGGAGCCACCATGGTGTCCCATCCTGAAGTAGCCAGACTGGACCGTGCTGGGCCTGTGTCGAGCAGGACACGGATGCTTTCCCGATGTGCAATTATCCATGGGTTTTCCTGGAGGCTGCGCATGGAAGGGGCTCCGCAGCATCCGCATTCCCGACCCTCCTCCTTTTAATTGACCGGCACTGACTGAGCTCCAGGAGCAGGGAGCTGAGGCCTTGCCATCTGTGCTGCCATTGCCCCCGTGCCCAGCGTGGACGTCTCAAGGTCAAAGCCTTGCTGCGGTGTCTTTGGGTATGAGCCGGCGCGGAACTGAAGCGCTCCCACCTCCTGCCTTGACTCAGTGTTGGTTTGGGGTTGGAAAGGGGGTAATTAAATGACCTATTTCTGGGCAAGAAGGAAGAGGAGGAGGAGGAAGAATCGTTTCTCTTTCCAGAACTTCAAACAGCTTCCAGCAAGCGGCCGGCACCAGCCCAAAACCGCTTCCACAGCAGGAGATGCCTCCCATCTGGGATGCTCGGGATGCATGTGGGGTCTGGGTGCCATGGGGAGGGAAGGGGGACCTCTCCCGCAACTCTTCCCCCTTTTATAGCAAGGAGGAAGTTGCAGCTCCCTGATTTTTGATGGTTTAGTTTCTTTTCCCAGCCCCAAAAAGTAGTAAAGAGATTTGGGAGGCAGTAAACAGGGCCAAGTCCCTGACCCATGCTCATTCCAGAGCTGCAAGGGGGTCACCTCTTGTAGGCTCGTCTGGGAAGGCAGCAAAGGGATTCCTCTTCCTCCTTTTCCTCCTTCTGCGACAGGCAGGGATTCTTGGCATCATCCTGCACCCCACAGCAGGGTGCTGGGGGCTGTTGGCAGCATCTTCCCTACCCAGGAGGATGCTGTGGAGCTCATGGGGTGGAAGGTGTTATTGATGGGTATAAGCAGTGGTTATAAATAGCCTTGGTTTGAAAGTTTGCATCTGCCTTTTGAAATGAAAGTGCCTTTTGGACCAATGTGACTTTTCTCCATCCTTTTGGAAAGCTTCATTATGATTATTATTAATAATAATAATTTAGTATTTATTATTATTTATTAATTCTTATTATTATTAAGATGAAACTTAATTTTTTAAGAGCATTTTTCCTCTCCAATGACTGGAAGACTTCAGGAAAAACTTGCTTGGGTGCCTCAGAAACCCAGGAGCACATCCCATGTGTTGCAGGTGGGGAAGATACATGGGGTCGGGTTGGGTTGGTTTTCCTGAAGAGAGGAAATAGGGAATTGGAAAGTGTCCATGGCATCAGTGAGAGGTTTCTACTCAAAGCATCCGTATTTTGGGGACTGAAAACTGGGGTTTACTTAAAACCTGCTCAAAAAAAGAAAAGGCAAGTTAGAGAAATGGAATAATTTGGGTGGACAACCGTTGTGTTTAGTACAAAGCTGGCAAAGTTTCTGGGTTTCTGTCTGGAATTCCTGGGTTGTAAAGCCTGAAATCCTCCCCCAGCCCAAGCAGTAACCTTGAGACGCGGTCTCAATGCAGGAGTTTTCCACTGTCAAGGAAGGAAAAGATAATTATGTGTAAAAAGAGGAATGTGAAGCAGTCCTTTGGACCTGCCAGGCATTTGTTTTGTTGCTGAGGCTGCCCTGTCCCACAGCCCCAGGCTGGAGTGGTCCAAGGAGCATCTTCTCCTGGGAGTGGGAGATAAATCAGTGCGATAGAATCAGCGAATCCCAGCCTGGGTTGGGTTGAAGGGACCTTAAAGCTCCTTCAGTTCCAGCTCCGTGCCATGGGCAGGGACACCATCCACTAGAGCAGTGGGGAGGTCGTAGTGGAGGTGAGGTGCAGTTATCCCTAGGGGTAAACCCTGTGCTCCTTGGAGACGTGTCTCTGCCCTTAGGAAAACCAGGGGATAGCAGACAATGTGCTTTGCTGACTCCTCCACTGCAGCTGGGTGAGGGCAGGGCGTGCTTGGACATGGGCTCGAGGCAGTTTTCATCTGGTATTCCAGCACTTGGGATCACACGGGCAGCGTGTCAGGTTGGATACATCAGGTTGGATATAAGGAAGAAGTTCTTCTCTGTGAGGGTGCTGAGGTGCTGGCACAGAGAAGCTGTGGCTGCCCCATCCCTGGCTCTGTTCAAGGCCAAGTTGGATGGGGCTTGGAGCATCCTGCTCTAGTGAAAGGTGTCCCTGCCCTTGGAATTGGATGAGCTTTATGGTCCTTTCCAACCCAAACTGCTCTATGATGCTCTGTGCATGCTGGGCCCTCCTCTGAGTGCATGGATTGGTGCCCGTGGGCGCTCCATGCTCTTCTGGAGCGATGCTTTCCCCTTAGCGCTTTGATGCTCCACTGTTTACAAGGACTCGACTCCCCCGTTCCTTGCGTTGAAAGCTCAGGGATCCATCCTTGCTCCATCCATCCCCAACCTTCCCTGCCTCGGCACGGCCGTCCTTCCCACGCGCCGGCAGCCGGGAAAACTCGCACCTCCCGACTCGCTGGATCAAAAATATCCTCGGCCCCGCTCGGATGCTGCTGCCAAGACGGGGAACGGAGCCGGCGCTGCCTCTTAGCAGAAATCTGTCGTGGTGGGAAGGTTGGGAGCCGCGGAGCGCCGAGCCCCATCGCTGTCCAAAATAGAAGCAGAACAAATGGTTGGAGCAGGATGCTGGTGGTGAAAGCAGCCAAGCCTCTTCCCGCGGCAGCTGGTGGCTGCTTCTTGCTCCCTCCATCAATCCTCTCCCTGGTGCTGGAAGAGATGAGCATCTGGCTTTATTTTTTTTTGGGGGGAGGGGGGGTGTTTGGTGTGATCCCCGTTGGTTTTGGGGATGGTTTGGCTTTAATTGAGCTGCTGAGGGGGGGGGAAAGGGGTTGTGATAGAGATAAGGAGGTGACAGGAAGTTGGGTGGCGCCGGGTCACAGAAGGGACTTTGTCCCAAAACAACGACGTAGGTGCTGGGTTGAGCCCAGCGTGGTGCTGGGTTGCGTGCGTGGGTGCTCCTGGGGTGCTGGAGGAGCTGTATTGGGACCACCTTGGAAGGAGCGTGGTGGGGAAAGGCTCATTGCACATCACCGCACTGCCAAGGGGCTCCTCATCACCCCTGCAGACCCCGCTTCCGAGGGCGGACGAAGCTGTGTGTCCTCTGCCCGGTGCTGGCACCCAGGGGAGGAAATGGAGCGCTGGATTCTGGTTGCAGATCAAGTGAGTTGGTCCAAGCCCTGCTGATTGCCCTCTGAGCCTTGAGGTTTAAGGTCAGGCGCGTGTGCTTTAGCAAGCAGGATTTCACGCCTACCTCTGTGCCCCAAAGGGCCGCTCCAGCTGGATGGGATGTAAGTGGGAAGGTTGGGAAGAGGTTTCCCGTAAGGGGTGATGTTCTTGCCATGTCCTTTCCAGCCGACAGGACCAGCCACCGCGAGCTCAGCATCCGCTCAGGTGACCTTCAGCGCCTTCTGCTTGGTGAATAAGGAAGGCTGCTTTGCATGCCCTGTCCCTGCCTTGCTGCACAGGTACTGAGCCACCCGGGGTCTTTTTGTCGTGCAAATGCAGCTTGGTTTTTAGTTTCTCACAGATAAATACCTTGGAGGCTAAATATGGAGCTCAGAGCCCTGCAAAAAGCCACCCTGATGGGCTCAAGGCTGACAGCTTGGATGCTAAAGGTGCCCGGTTGAGGGTTTGGCTCCTTTTGGGGCCTGAAACCAAATGCTCTGAATTTCCTTGTCTCCTTGAGGTTATACAAGTGGCTGTGCACTGAGGCGTGCTGTGAGCCCCGCTGTGCCATCCCGTGGCTGGATTGCCTGCTTTTACAATGATGTGCTGTGATTTGGTTTTTTTCCATGGGCGCAGGAGACCTTTTTGCCCCAGCATCCAGACGCCCTCCAAGCATCTCTGCTTTGAGCTGCCTTTTGGAGCTGTGTCCAGGCCCCGTGGCTCTGGCACAGTGATTTCCACACCCTCCCTTCATGCCAACCACTCGGGTTTTGCTCCTGGGGTCTTCCTCACACCTCACAGAGAGCCAGCCCAAGGGGTGCAAGGGCTGTGAATGCTGTGCCCGATGCCGTGCACTGGACCGAAGTGCCTTTTGCTCCCCTCACCCGCTCAAAGGGTGCGTAGGTGAGCTTGGTATGGGGTGAGGTGGCCCCCATGGGGCTTTCTGGCTTCCTTTGGGACCCGTGAGCCCGCTGGCAGCTCACATCCCCCGTGCTGGGGGTCACGGGCCGTTGGGCTGCGTTTGGGCAGAGCTGTTTGCGTACAACCCAGTTTTAGTTGTGTGTCCATTGGAAACTTGGTGCTTTGGGTGCGGGCGATGCGGTGGGAAGGGGCACAGGGGGGTGGAAGTGGGGCTAAAGCTGGTTTAGCTCCCGCTGGGGCAGTTTTCCCATTCCTGTGCTGTGGGAGAGCTTGAGGCTGGTGGGGTTTGGAGGGGTGACCCCAGCTTGGGTCCTGGTTCATCCCTCCTGTGTGGTCGCCTTCCAGCCTGGAAGCTCACTGACACCGCATTAGACCCTGAGAGAACCCGGAGCTGTATCATGGCCTTGCAAAGCCATGGAGCAACAGAGGGGTTTTCTCCCACTGGGAGCTGGATGGGAGCTCAGGGGCTCCCACATCCTGGTGGTGATGGGATGCCACCAGGACCTAAGGTGGGCAAAGGAAGATGGAAAGGAAAGGTGGTGGAAAATGAAGGTAAAATAAGGGCTGAGGAGCTCTTTTGGAGCTGCTGCTTCACAGAGTTGGTTGGTTTTGGCACTGGTTGGGTGCTGTGCCGTGGTGGGCTCAACACACGCCCAAAATAGGGTGTTTAAGCTCAGGGCTGCCTTGAGTACCACAAGAGCTCCTCCTCTGGCCTCTCTCCAACAGCTCCATGTCCCTTTTGTGTTGTTGCCCTATGATGCTCTCCCAGAGGGCAGGAGAGGGGGATCTCTGTAGTAGGGAGGATCCATCCCCTGCATCTCATCAGCTCTGGGTCAACCCAGCATCTGCTGATGAAGCCAAGGTGCTGCCTTGGCCATTTTTTTCTCTCTTTTAATGCTTTTTCCCTAAATACAGCCCCAGTGCAGCTCATCCATGTTTCAGCCACCTTCTCCCCCTGTTCTCAGGCTGAAGTCTGTAATGCCAAAATTATAGCATCACCCTCATCGCCATGGCAACGCGCAGGGATGGATTTGAAAAGGGGGGAAAGAGAAGGACCAGAAGCCCTCCAAGGATTATGACTTCAGTGAGGGATCAGGCTGGAGGGGAATCTGGGTCATGGCTGGAGCAGGCTTTTCTTCCAGCTTGTCTGTGGTAATTCCCCTTCCAGCGACCGGGACAGGGCTGAGCCACCGTTAGCACCCATGGGTGCTCCCTGGGATGGGTCAGTGTACCCTGGACCATGTTGTGCTCCTTATGGAGGAGATGGCTCCTCACTTCTGTGTACCCCCAGGCATGAGCATCCTCTGCCAGCTCCGTACTCCCACCCCAAGTCCAGGCGTTGCATCCCAAAGTCGCTCCTGTTAGAGCGCCCGCGGATCCTGCGGGAATGCCGGAGCCGCGCTTTGTGCCTCGTCCCTCAAAATAAACAGGACTTTCTTTCTTTTCCCTATTTTTTTTTCTCTCTTCTTCTCCTTTTTTTCCCCCTCTCTTTTTCCACACCCCCAGAGCCGCTGTTGCTGGTGGCAGGGAGCCCAGACTCCGTAGGAACTCAGAAATGCCGCAGATCCAAGCCCCGGCTGCCCTCTCGGTTTCGCAATCCTTTGGAAGCAGGGGGAGAGACAAGGAATAAAATGGGAGGGGAGAATGACTAAATAGACTTCAAAAAAACACAAAACCCTCACTGCTATTTTTTTTGCATGAATTTGAATAATGTTTTGAAATGAGGATATCTTTAACTGTCATTTTATTTAACCTTCCCTTTCTATAGCAAGATGCACTGCAGCTTGAACAGGTGGTCTTATTTTGGGGACCAGACGTTCTTTCTGATCACTAGGCAGGCTTACATCATGCTGTCTTCTTAAATACTAGGGGTTTCATTGTAATTTCCATCTAATGCCTCCGTGTTTTCCCCACATAATATGCTCATCTAAGAGCTAAGTGTTTCATCAGTGCACTAAGCTAGGAGAGCTCTTAAGAATTACCAACTTGTGGCAAGTTCTTGCATGTAAACTTTTGCTCATAATTTGGTTGTCAGCACAGCTGTAAATGCTAAATGAAATACCTGGCACTTTGTGGTGTCTTGAGAAAATTGAAACCTTTCCTTTGTGTCCACAGTATGACCATCAAAATACAAGGTTTGCATCACGCTTCAGTATCTTTGCTATTTCAGCATCTTTCTTCTATTTGATACACTAGTATGTCAAAACAAAATTGGGCATAAAGGCTGGAAATAGCTCTCTTTCCTCTTACAGTGGGTAATGGATGCTGGGGATGTGCTCAGAATGACTTTCTTTAAATGACGAGTGCCATACAGAAACCAACTATTTAACCTTTGAAATGGTGTGGAGTTTATTGTGCAGTTAAAGTCCAATATCATTAAGCTTTGTAGTTAATGTTTGCTCTGTTGAGCTGTTTGTTTGTCTCTGGTTGAGCAGCGTGTGCCGACAGAAGTGGCGCTGGGACAGGGCTGCTCAGCTGTGTACTGTTTTGGATCTCTGAGCTGGGGAAAACTGTTCTCTTGGCTCAAACATTTTATACCCTTTGACTTTGGACCTTTGTTGCCTTTTTGTTACAAGCTTCTTGTATGACGTTTCTTTAGTGAGTTACTGTATTAATCTTGTAGCTTTATGGCTTTTAAACCCAGGTTTTAGCTGAACTTCGAAATGGCAATAGGGTAACTGAGTGGGAAACTCCTGATGAAGTCGACTGTTTAGGAAATGTGATTTCTTGCTTTACCTTGTCTTTACCAGAAGATTATTTCATGTAATGATTCATCTGTAATGATGCACCCCTCATTTGTAAATTATGTGGCAGGTATGTTTACTCTTATTGTGTCTTTAACTCACAATGTTGATCTTGAGTGGAAATGTACTTGCGCAGAATCTAGCAGTACATGGATATGACTACGATGTTCTTGTTGCAGTAGCATCTAGAAATACCCTTCTCTGTCATCTTTGTCTTAAATATTGTTTATTGTAATAATCCATGCATTGTTTTCCTAAGCAAAACTCTTAGGTGTTTGTTAGGTTTTCTACATGCTCTCTAATTGAAGGATATTGAGACTTTAGTTAATACTATTGCAACCTTTTAAGCTTGTAGGTGGCTTCCAGATAAAGGTGAAGGGACTTATTTCAAACGGGAATTTAAAATGCAAGGACTTGTCTGTATTACTGAGGTTTTCTGGTCATCGAGCAAGCCAGTGGAAAGTTACTTCAACCAAAATTCTCTGTGAAGGAGAGAGGTGGATGGGCAGGTCGCCATTATAAGACCTGTTTTGTGGAACTAAACCTGAACCGAGGCCTTGATTCTTGGAGGTGCATGGAGAAGGCATGAGGGGCAATGAATGTGAGATGGGAGCAACTTTGAACTCTGAGTGGGGGCTGGAGCAGGTGACCTCCATGGGTCCCTTTCAACCTAAATTATTCCGTGACTGTCCAGAGACTGGAGTAAAAATATGTCTCCTTATCTGTGTCAGACAGTCTTCTAGTCTCTGCTGTTACCTGGAGCATAAAAGAAGTGGCATTATAAGAATAACTATGCTAGGTTAGTCCAAGGAGATGCTTAGGGATTTATTATGGTATACAGAGAATTGTAGGCAGAAAGTTAAGACCCGATTGCCAGTAATTTAAGGGTAACAACTTGAATTTACGTATGTTATCCTTTGCATTAGTGTGTGGCTGGGAATGGTGAATGATGTCACATATAAACTCACGAGATACTACAGGAACTTTCAAATGTCCCTCGTTTTACTTGTGTAATGCAACTGTAATGCCTTTGTAGTTCTTTGGACCACTGCATATACTATTAGGTCCCATAAACTGTGTTCAAACACTGATTACGAGCCAGAGTGGTTAAAGAGATTACAGCTTCTTGTAATGAATCTTGCTTTCCAATTTGGCAAATCACTTTGCTTTGTGTAAGTTGGATTCCATGACTAGGTTTGATCTGTGGGGCACCTAAGATCTGTGTTCAACTTCAGAATCCTGTCAGTATGAGCTGGGGTTTGTCTTTCTGCTTGCTGTTTTTCTGTATGTATAGATCAGAAAGCAGGACTAGCCTCCTTAAATATCTTTTATTTGAATACAGAAGAAGAACTGCAGTTGTGAGAGTCCTCTTCAGGATGTTCTTACCAGTTTTCTGAATTTGGGTATTTTTTTGTTTTGCCTTTAGGAAATTATTGAACATTGAGGGTCAGTTGATCAATATTTGTGCCCAGCCTTCCTCAAGTCTGTGATAGCTGAAGACAGTGAATATATATTAAATGTTTGGGTAGTTAATTTTTAAGTATAATTGTCAGCTAACTCTTCAGGTTAAGCAATTCAGACTACCCAAAATGCGTTCCACTGTGCAGACAGGTCAGTATACAGTGATCTTGCAGGCTGAGATATATAATGTACTGCTGCTGGTTGTTCCTTTTCTGGACAAATTGCTGTTGAATCTTTTTTCTTGTAGGAGATGAGTTATTTTTATAGCTTATTACTTTTAGCAGTTATACTATTATGAAGTGAGTAGTTATTATCTGAATGTTACAGGCTTTTTTTGGTTGCATATTATGCTGTGAATGTCTTAAAGCTTTGTGGGAGGGAAAAGGATATTGTGTTGTGTGCGTGAAATAACAGGATGGAATTCAATGCTAACTTGCTTTTCCCCTTTGCCTTGTAGAAGAGGAAGATGGTGTTTGGGAGAATGGAATTTCTTATGAATGTCGCACTCTGCTTTTCAAAGCCGTTCACAA
>JBCJKH010063822.1:6524-18046 GCA_039877255.1 Loriculus beryllinus
GACTCCCGTCAGCTCCCTCATCACCACTGGCTGCAAGTCAGGTGGACCCATGGACTGTTGCTTTCCATGTTCCTCACTAGTTCCAAGTCCAGCTGAGCTTTGGGCTTTGCAGATTCCACCCCCTCATGCCCAGGCAATGTCTTTATTCCTCCAGAGCAGCCCAGCCTCACTTCTGTATTGCAGGTCTTAGGTTCTTGCCTCAGCAGGAATTCTGCAAAGATCCTGTTAATCTCCTGCTTGTCTGCCTGTATGGCAGCCTCTGCACACCCCTCACATCTCCTTTTGTGGCAACTTAAGTTACTCAACTATAGCTGCAACCCTGATACCCAACAGCACACTGCTCTCAGGCACTCTGCTGTCCAAGGCCAATATTGTATCCGCTTTCAGGAGCTCTGTCCTTGAAGACGCCTGTAAGGCAGCATAGTTGCTCCAGCTGGTGCCTTGGAATGTGTCCTACTGTACAGAGTCCATTGCTGCACAACTCTAGGAAGCCTCATGCTGTCCTGAGCAGAGTTTATAGCCCTCTTTATATAGATTTAGAATTAGAGTATCTCAAGTTAGAGTTGACTCACAAGGATCATCATGTCCAACTCCTGTCTCCTCACAAGAGTAGCTAAAACTAAACTATATGACTAAACATGTCTACCAGATGCACCTTGAATCATTGTGCCGTGACCACTTTCCTGGGAATCCTGTTCCAGCGACCAACAACCCTCTCAGTGAGGAACATTTACCTAATGTCCAAGCTTAATTGCCTCGATGCAGCTTTGTATCCTGCCACTGGTTACCAGAGAGAGGAGATCAATAACTCCCCTTCAAGTGTCCCCCTTCAGGAAGCTGCAGACTTTGGTGAGGTTCCCCCCTCAACCTTTTCTTCTCCAAGCTGAACAAACCAAGTGACCTCAGCTGATCCTTGTAAGTCTTATTCTCAAAGCCTTTCACCATCTTAGTCACCTTCCCCTGGACACACTCTTAATAGTTTGATGTCCTTCTTACACTGAGGCATCCAAAACTGCACCCAGTACTTGGTGTCAGGCTGCACCAGCGCAGTGCAGGACAATCAAGTCCCTTCAATAGCAAGCTATGCTGTGCTTGAGGCACACCAGAACACAGCTGGCCCTTCTAGCTGCCAGGGAACACTGCTGACTCATACTCGACTTGCCATCAACCCAAACCTCAGGTCTTTCAGAGTCACGTTGTCATTCTTGCTCTGGCCACTTCTAAGCAACATAAAAAGAACAACATAACCCAAATGTCATGGTGGAAGCTATATAGCACTTACATCAAGCACATGGCATTCTTAGACTCCTGACATGTCATATGACCTCTGACTAGTGAGTTCATAATCTGAACTAGATGTATTGCCTTCTTTGACCTGTAAAACTAGAAGATCTCTGTAATCATTCTATAAGCATGTTAACTTCCTCAAACATTTAATCTATTGCCCCAAAGCTGTACAAAACCAAAGTACAGATGTGAACAGGCACACATGTGGCAGACCATTCAGTCAAGTACAGTCACCTTTGGTTTATCCCTCATTCCCCTCTCTGCACTCCATGCAAGAAGAAAATACAAGATACTTTTAGTACACTGGTTATACAATGATAGCACTGTCTAGGCAAGCTAACTCTGGAACTGGGGATATGAAGCACCTACATTCCAGATTCAAAAGAGGCAGCTGAAAAGCTAAACCAGCTTTAGAAATGAGCAGGACTGTGCTATGTTACAAGTGGACTTAGTGGCTCAGACCAACACCAACTCAGAGGTCTTTTGGTTCTTCTTTATTGACCAGGGTAGCTAGCTTGCTGTTGAAAAATCCTTAAGGAAAACTTGCTAAACGCTGAGCCACAGTTTTTTACACTAAATAGCTTTTTTTTTCTGCCTTGCCACTCTGAACTAAACATTTTCCATGGTGTTTTCCAAAGCCATTTCAAAGATTTCTCCATTCATTCTCAGCCTATATCTTTTTTGCCTGTAACCTCTGCAAAACACGTAGAAACTAAAAAATGGCCACTAAGAATTTAAGCTGAACACCTGGCACAACATAAAATACTGAAGGTACATTGGAGGTCAGAAATGAAGCAGGGCTAGTGACCGTAAATGAAATATACTTGGGTTATTTATGCATCACTTGCTTTATGCCTGACAAGGATTAGATCTGTCCAAGTACATTTATAAGGAGGCAGATCAGGATTAATTTCTGGCTAAATGAATCCTTTCTTGGTGACAAGCAGTACATGGTGATTCCTCTGCTGCAGCAAAACTTTCTGAAGGCTATTTCCTCCATAAATTTCAAAGAAGTTTTTAGAGAAGGATGGTTTCTCAGTTCATTTTGCAACAGTCCTTGTAAGAAGGTGAAATGTTTGAAGAACCTTAGATATTTCTTTGGTAAAGGTGGCAGTGGCTCCCACTTAACGTTAATGCAGTTATTTCACTTGATTTTACAATGGCAAAAAGACTTAAGGAATACTTTTGTTAGGAAAAGACTACTGTTCTTAATAAATACAGATTGTAAATCACTTTCCAAACAGTATTTAGGCTAAACTTTATGATTAAATTAAGGCTTATCTCACTGAATGCACAGACCAGACGTGTTTTGTGCAGAGGGAAGCTGGCAGAAGTTCATTTTAGGAAGGTACTACATTCAAATCCAGTATTCTAAACTTATTTCTGAACCAGTCTTTTTGATCTTATTGTCACTGCCATATACGCATGCATGTGAAAATCTGTCATATATACCTACGTCTAGGCCTAGAAAACGCTATGCAGATGACAAAGACTTCAAAACATTCCATTCATATGTACTAAATTTCCTCATAAAGAAAAAGAAATTGATCCATCGATTCCTGAATAGCAACGAACTACAGGTAGAACATTGAGCTGTGACTATAATGGGAAAATTAAGTGGTAAAAGAGGCTGAGCATAAACTGCTTTCTTAAATAGAAAGGATGAAATTCTGGCTGCAGTGAAATCAATAGCATAGCATCTGCTGACTTCAGCAGTGTCACAGAAAGAAGAGATGGACGCCAGCCTTCCTGATCCTCTTCATACTATATTTCGCATAATGCAAAGATACACAACACGAACCTCCAAGAAATTAGAGTAGAAGGAGAGGCAAGGACCCTAGCTTACCATTGGCAGCAGGATCAAGGCAATCCCATTGCCCCATTTCTGAACCCACAGCTAGGTTCTCACCGCATTAACTGAATTGCTTTTTTTCAACAAGATTATCTGCTGCTCACCAATTTGGGAAAACGTCTGTGGGAAGCCATAAAAAAAGATACAGAAAATCGTTCTTAGACACCCAGCTTCAAAAATGTAGTTATCTGTTTTCTTCACATTTTAGAGACTGATGAGCTGAAGGATTTTGCCCTTGGAGGAACTTTTTTTCTAAGTTGGAAATGGAATCATGGGGTCCAAGATCTTGGTCTAATCTCTACTTAGCATGTTTCTGCCACCTACCAAAAGGGAAAAGCTACGCATTACCTTTTTCATACAACACTTAACAGCTGGACAAAAGCAAAAGCAACTAAACCCAGATATCTTAAATACAGAGACACAGCCAAAAGAGCACAGAAGTGCTGATTTACATAACATGGGTTTGCCGTAATATGGGTGCTTAGTGCCACTGAGAGAATTTCAAGCACTTCTGAAGTATGAAGCATTACTATGTATCAGCTCAGATGTGTTTAAATTGACAGCTTAAATACAACAGAAAATAACCACTCATTCCTATAGCTTCTACCTTTGCAACAGTAATGTAGAAAGAATGAACGTTATGGTATGCAACTGACAGAAGAGGGAGCCAACTGTTCCACTGGAAAATGTAACTGAAAGGACAAAACCATATATTTGATCTAAATTTGTTCCTTTTAGGCCTCGTCTTAGTCTACTTGTTCAACCCAGCCTCCACCTTGTCCTCAGAAGCATATTTACTTGTGTAACTCCTTCCTTTCAGGGCAGCTGATACTCTTTCATTCCCCATGTGGCTGTTTAGAATACACAGGGAATCAAATTAAAATAGATACTCACATCAATAGTTTGGACTTTCTGGCCCTAAGTGCATGCCCTGCCTAGAGGTGCTAAGATTGGTACAAGATTTGAGGGGATCTTATTCGCAGTTTCCTAATTTTAGAACTTCTCTGTGGACTATACAGTCAGCCAAGAGACTGTCTTTGGTCATGCCCTACGTATGCCCTACGGATTTCCAACTGACCCAAACCTATAGCTCTTCCACATGGGCAAAACAGCCCCAGAAAGATATTAAAAGCAAATTCTCTTTTTTTAATGCCAGCTAGATAGGAGAATGATGATGTTCTACATCCCAATGTCTACATGGAGAATCAATGAATGAAGAGAAACTAGAAAGAACAGCCTCTTGTTCATTTAGTAAGCATTACAGATTGCTTCCAGGCATATTACATTAAGTTTTTCCTCCCTTAATGACTGACTTACATATACAATAAGAAAACAGAGGAAGTCTACCATCTGAGATTTCCATGTTACCAACACCCATAAATCGCAACTTATACATAATGCCAACACCATATTTATTATAATATTAAATTTCACAGTATGGATTTGGGATAAAAAGAAGATCCAGAATCTTCACCAATTCTCACAATATCTTTCTACTCTTTACAATAGGAATTACAGCACACGTATATAAATTCCATTTATCTCTGGTGTGAACACTTTCAACATTCAACCATTTACAGAAAAAAACACAATAGCTTCATAAAGGGACCACAATCTTCCATGTAAAAGTACTGGCTGCTATTGGCATTTTTGCTAAACTGGACTTCATTTTTTTAAATATTGGGCATTTGGAAGTTTGGTTGAAATAAAAAAAACAACTTAAGGTAAGCAGCTCCTTGGTAAATCAAGCATGATGTCTCAGTGGATATATAAAAAGAGAATAATGTGACTCTCAAGACCTAGACTCTATCCTCAACATGGTGCTGGTCTGCTGGAGGGCTTACAAGGAGTGATTTCATTGCTTGTGACTCGGTGTCTCCACTAATAAAATTGGCTTAAGGGTATTCGGCTTATCTGAAAGTGATTCTTGATCTCTGAATCTTTGCAAAAATCAGTTCTGCTCATTTCCTAAGAAAGAATGTAGGACTCAGGAGTCCTACACCAATGAAAATCAAAGCAAGTATGATGATAGTAATCACCAGGAAGAGATTTAATGAAGGCAGTCATTGCTACTTGATCATCAAAAAGCAAACCCCAAGCATCTGAAATCCAGCAGTCCCTGTGTAGTGCTGTACCTGTTTAGTGCTGTACCATAAGGTACAGCACTAAAAGTGAAACATGCATTTTACAGAATCAATCCATCCTACAGAATCAATTCATTCCATTCTTATAAGTAGCAAACTTGTGATCTTTTTTCTCATCTACGTGATCTTCATCCACACAGCCATCATGACTAAACCTGCTTACTTGCTCCACACAATGAAAAGTGAAGTTGTCAATATCCTATTTTTCTATAGGGATTGGGCTGACCAATTCCTACAGACCCTCACAAATTTTTACACTTAGCAGGAGATATAAATTATAATTAATAATTAAATTATATATTATATATAAATAGTATTTCTTTTCTTGAATTTTAACCACATTACATAGACATACATTACCCTTTACTACCATAGCCTCAGCCAGATGGCTGTCTCTAGAAAAATGCTCTGGAGACAGCTAGCCAAGACATATATTGATAATGGACAATTTGTATGTGCAAATATTAAAGGAATATTAAAGGAAAAAACACAACTAAGTAATATGTGGATCTTTTAAAGTCTCTAAATACTAGCAGAGGACTAAAATGCTGACTTGTCAGATTATTACTGGTCTTCATTTTGCATTACTGGATGAAAAGCTCTTAGAACATACTATATAGAGATGTTACACTCCCTTAATACAGTATACTTCTTGCACTCTATGTAACAGCAGTTATCTCAAGAATCCTTGAAGACCCAAGGATTACATATTTTGAGTAGAAGGAACAACGAATTTATGCATGTTATATCACAATCAATGTACATGAATGAATGCTTACTCATTAAGAATCTACAAACCAAAGAAAAAACCAGTCCTTTCTCTATCAAGTTTCAGTATTTTGCATTCTGTTGCAGTCTTATTTATTCAACTCATATTATTTCATTATTCAACTCATTTCTAAGACAAACAGTAGCAGTCTTCTCAGGCTCTTCATACTTGCTGCATCTCTTTGAAGCAAAGAACAGGGCAAACTTTCTCCTTCAAAGTATCATTGAAAAGAAGCAGGGTTCTCCCTGTCTACCAAGTGAGAATCTTTTAGTCACCCCATTTCCAGTACAGATAAAGCTCGAGCATTAGATGGCACAGCACAAAGACCAACGTATCACCTCACTATGACACATTCTTGGTCATACATGAGCAGTTATAACTGTAATGCCAATAACCTCTGCATTCACCACTCCAAAAGACTCAAAGACAATACAGCGTTTTTGAGTACAAACAAGTGATCGCTACAAACTCTTAAGGACCAGCAGCTTAAAAAATAAACCAGAAAGCCTGTTACTAGGTTAATTCATACCAAAATGTACCACAGATTGTTTCCTGATTTATTTTTTTTCATGAAGTAAAGCTGCTTGGCTTCATTTGCTGACACTCACTGAAAATTTAGAGGACTTTTACAAGGAATTGGATAGTTTATATCAAGGTCATGTGACTGCCTCCCTGCTAAAGCCCATATATCAAAGCATGCAGCTGCTAGCCTGAGAGCAGAGCACAGCATCTATTTTCACATAGGAATTCATGTGTTGCTTGGCAGAATTCTGTTCTATATTCAGTGGGTGACATAAACCACAGCAATGAACCCTGGAAGCTAAATCTCTCTCTCTCTTCTGCACTGCACTCAGAGGTGAATGCCAGCAAAACGAAACCTGTCCCATGCCAGGGAAGCGTATGCTGAACAAGCATTCTCTCTGTCTTTCTTGGTCCTTTACTCCAATAAGGATAGGCTGTACTCAGCTTCATTAATAATTAAAATTAGATACACATAGACTATGCTCGTGCAAACTTATGGAGAGGTTAAGCCAATCAAAGTGAAAAACAATCCTCTAGCAATACATGTTTCGAAACGCTATACTAAAAATCACTGCTCTGTGCTAACATACTGTGTGCTACTGATTAAGAACTCTGTCTAAAATACAAAATTTTTAAAAGATTAAACCCAGTTTCTTTCTCACTTCTAAACTGGCACGAACCAAAGAGGTCAAACAAACAAAGACTGAAGAAAAATCATGCTGCAGAAAGAGTAAGACAGAGCTCTCTGGCAGGAGCAGTGTACACTCAATCTCAGAGCAGATTTCAATCCCCAAGAAAAGAGAGGCTTTGGTTTATCCTCATTATTTACTGTAAAAATTACACCCATCTCATAAAAATGCAGCTTTATAATTGGGATACTGCCAGGGATTTTAGGCTTAACATTCAATCTAGTAATCAAATTGACAGATTGAAGGAGAAGACAGAAATTAATTAAAGTGAACTACAATTAAGACAAATGGGAAACTATTCACAGTGATCATTCCTTTCTAATGCAGAAAACCAGAATGGGTTAACTGGCTTGGCAGATGTTCTTACATGGACAGATCTCATTGGTCAGACTGTAAATTGATACCTGCATTAAGAAGTTAATTTTTTAATTTCTTTTTCATTAAGCAAGTCTTTCTTTGTTTAAATTAAGCTAACTCTATGCTTCTGATGAGTAATGCCAACGAATGTGAAGTTACAATAACACAACGAATTTAGAAAGGAGAGATGAAATATGCACAGCTGAGAGGTCTACACAGGAAGTGGAAGGCTTACTAAAAGAGAAGGGAAGACCTCATTTACCCATTAGAAACAGAATCAGGAATCCAGTTTGACCAGGCTGCTGCAGAGGGTTTACATTTAGGATGTATTTTGTCCTACGGAGGTGAAACTAAAATGGAAATAACAAGAATTTCTATAAAGAAGTAGCAGACCATGCGTGCTGGAAAACTGCCAAGCTATGATGACCTCAGTGACTGGGGGGTGAAGCAATTCTGTCATTCTGCAAAATGGGGTGAGGAACCAAGGATCATGAGTTAATAACTGAGCTTGAGCCCTGGACATATTTTGAGACATTCGGGGTTTTTTTCTTAGAATGATAGTGGTATTTTTTCATAGATGACAGATAAAAAAAGCCAACAATGAAACAAACCCTAAGCTAAGAATCCAGGATGTAAAAAACCCTGAGGTACTAGAAGAATTGGGAGTGTGCGGTCTTTTGGTCATACTGTATCTTCCTTGTATAATGATGCTTCACAGAACACAGTTACCTTTTAGCCAGAGTTCAAGTGCTCACCCAGCATGTTCTCTGCCAAGCAGCCACCTCTTCGCTAATCCCACCGTTTGCTCTCATCACCAGGGAGGTGAAAGAGGGAGAAAGACACAATGGCAGAGGACTCTGTACCAGACTGTCTCCTATATCCTTAGCATCCAGAGGTATCACCCTTATCTCAGCATGGTAGGCACTGTTAATTCAAAAAAAAAAGGGAGTGGGACAGGAGAAAAAAAGCAGCTTTCAATCAGAAACAGCCTGCACAAGCCATTCCTTTCAACTCTGTCACAGGATTGTCTTTCACTTCCCAAAGCCAGTTCTGATGGTCTTGAAGTTAGCGCTGATGTTTTAATGGATTTGTGGCTGCACTGTCACATATGAAAAGTCACCAGCTGACTCCAACATTTCAGCTTCTCATCTGTCTCTGCTGTTGGAATGAGGCCACCCGGCTGCCCATTTAACACTCTCAGTGGAAAATACTCAGCTGAAGCACTCCTTCCCGTGAAGTCTCCTGTCTTTCCAGGGTTATAATGCTGCCCAACAACCACAAACACCACTCCATATTTTGCCAGGGCTCTGGCTGTTCACTCCCAAGCAGTGTAAGTGTATATACCAATGACTGCAGTTAAACATTTTTAACAGTTGTATAGTCCACTTCATAAAAATTCAGTCCAATTTTTTTCTTTTTGCACCACCAAGCAGCTGCCTTTCAGCACAGATGCTTTAGAAGTGCTTAAGTATAGGGTTTAAATTACACACAGATTATTCACAATGAGCAGCAATGACACTAAGAAAGCACATGAGTCCTTTTTTCTACCATAAAGTAAGGACATGCTTCAATAAAGAGAGCTTTCACAGTTAAATTACTACGTGTTATTAATGCTCGTCTCAGCTTTTTATGTACACATCCAACCATTAGATTACACACATGGGTTATCGGCAAGAAATGGAGAATCATTCCTACAGGTAATTGGAATTACAGGAGAGCCTAGCCAAGAAGATACATAAAGCCAGACAACTACAGCTCGCCCCTCCTTCAATGTTCTTATGTTCATGTTTAGAGTTTGCCTGCAATACAGAATACAGTTTGTGCATAAGCCAGGATTTATATAATTTTACACTTAAAATCACACTAGGCATACGGACACATACTGTCTGTACACAAAGCCCTTTCTTTCACACAAACAACCTTTCTTTCTTAAAAAAAACCCAAACTGTGAGTTTTACATTTGATTTTCTACTTAGTCTTTTTTTCATTCCTTTTGAATAAGAAAATGGTACCAACAATTTGATAAACAATACATTTATGTGCCACTTTGAAAGAGAAGTAAATTTGGGGTATAATGTCTACCTGTGCATCTGACTTGGACTAAAGCAGATTATATACACACATATATATGTACCAAGCCAATATGTATCAAGCCAATGAATCCAACAGTGAGGATGCTGGATGCAGCTATATTGCATAGTTTTCTTGTTAAACTTTATGAGGGGAAAAAAGAATGATGTGTGCTTGATGTTTCGAGTTAGAAGATGTAACCTCGAGGCATGCCAGCCTATCTGAATTATTTCCTGGAGAAGCAACCTCCAGGAAACAATGCGAAAAGAAAGATGTTGACCCCTTCTTTTCACCTTCCATGTTCTCAGACTCTTTCCAACCCCCTGATTTTCTTATTCATATTTTCTCTTCTCTTTTCTTTTAAACCTACAGTCCTCCTACTATCCTCTTATTCTTTTTCTCTTACTGCTCTGTGGCAGTCAACTTCTTCTGTTTCCCTTCTTCAATACTATACTACAAGCATGTTGCCTCATTCCTCTGTCCCCTCAACATACATTATGTGACTGGTTTGCACAAAAGAGAATAAAGTTGCCTTTTACTAGTAACTAGCTAATACATGGAAACATGAGCTGTCAACAGTTCTCAGAAAGGGCAGAAGAGATACCACATGCCAGGTCAAGGAGAGGGGAAGGAATTGCCATTAGGGAGTTAACAACTCTACATTGGCCAGAAAGGCAGGCTGTGGTAACATCATTCCTCTCATGTCCCTCACCATAGACCTGGATTACCTCCGTGCTCTTGCCATAGTTACAGTGAGTGCTCTTTAGCTGTATGTAGGCAAATGTGTCACAACAGCTGCACTGGTAGAATAACCAGAACATATTGTCAATGTTTAGCAAGGCTGAAATTAAACTAACTTGGACTACCAGAGCTGAAGCAAGTTCTGCACACATACTAAATCATGAAAACTATTTAATTCTGAAGTGTGACATACCATAGAGGAATGGATATCTTATGCTTTATGCTCTCTACAGGGCCGGGCAGCAATGGCAGTTTTAAAAAGCAAACTAACCAGACCTGAGCTATGCTGTTACCCCTGCCAACCCTTTCACCCTCAGCCCTCCATTGTCTTTCCTCTAATCAGAATCCTGTGCTTATTCTGGAAGGAACTAGAGAATTTTTCATGTTATCTTTGATGGAAATGTTTTGAGATACTAAAATTGAAACATCCTGCAATGGTAAAGTTAAAAAATAGCCACTGTAAGGCAGAGCAGTGTGATATTTCCTGTAATTACTAGAGGAAGAATTTAAAACGTTTAATTCCACACTACAAATTCATAAATAATACAATTTTAAAAGTATCTTAAAGTGGGTGACTAAAATATAAGCCTTTTTTTAGACACAAAAGATGGATTTGTTTCTACCCCATCACTTTCATTTCGTCATAAAAAGCTAACTATAATAGAGAAAACAAGCTTCACTTATATAATACTCATTGTTTTGATGATACTCAATTTTCCAATAAGCATTTGACAAAGCTACTGAAAAGGAGTAACATTCCCCATACAGCTGTACCCATTCAGAGTTCTTATTTGAATTACTTCAGGTTCTCTGAAAATCAACTAGAGCTGAATGCAGAATTCCTACATAAATTCTTTGTGCTATGAGAAGCTTATTGTGTAAGTATAATCACACAAATTTGTGGAATGGAAAGTCTTATCTAATTTCCTTGGCTGTATTTAATGTAAGATTCTCTTGCCAAACATCTACTGACAACCTCTATATTTTCAATATGTAAATACACAGTAGAAGCCACTTCTGTAGAGGCAGAAGTTTTTAGGTTGCTTTGTTACATTGAGCTTTCATTGGAAATGATACATTAACTACCAAAA
>JBCJKH010063828.1:0-11961 GCA_039877255.1 Loriculus beryllinus
CCACATGTTTTCAGGACTAGTCACTACCCACCACATCTGAGGTAAGATTTCTCTCATGCTGGTAGGTTATTTCATGTTTGCAGGGTGTCTCATGTATACGCTCGTAGTGGTTTTAATGGTTGTGAGACTCAGCTGCACCTCATACTTCTGGTCTTAGATATCTGGAGGTTGTGGGAGACCCAGTGTCAAAAATTGGACTGGGGAAGATTACTGAAACCAGTTAGACCAGCATCAGCACAAGGAATTTGCCAGTTAATTAGCACAGTACTATTAAGGGAAAGTTGACGGCCTTGGGAAGAAGCCTTGTTGAGCTCTTTCAACAAGAGTCCAGCTGATGCAAGTTAAACTAATGCTCTGATTCTGCTTATCCCAGATGAAATTCCAGCCCAGTCCAGGCCAGTTCCTGCATTGGCACCTTTTATGTCATATGAAGCATTTAAAAGACCAGATTTTCGAGCAAATGCAGGACGCGGTGATCTAACAGAACTATGTCCCTTGCCATTCCCAAGAGCTGGAGTGGGAGGCAGGCAAACAGACAATGCTCTGTTTCACAGCTGATGAGTAAACAGCCATGACGATGCTTGGCTATAAGCCAAATTAATTAGTGCTATCCACATGATCTACAAGTCCGTTTCGGCTTTAAAAAAACCCTTCATAACCCAAGAATTTCAGAATCATAGAATAGTTAGTGTTGGAAAGGACCTTAAGATCATCTAGTTCCAACCCCCCCGTCATGGGCAGGGACACCTCACACTAAACCATGTCACCCAAGGCTGTCCAACCGGGCCTTGAGCACTGCCAAGGATGGAGCATTCACAACTTCACTGGGCAACCCATTCCAGTGCCTCACCACCCTCACAGTAAAGAATTTCTTCCTTATATCCAGTCTAAACTTCCCGTTTAAGTTTTAACCTGTCACCCCTTGTCCTGTCACTACAGTCCCTAATGAAGGGTCCCTCCCCAGCATCCTTATAGGCCTCCTTTAGATACTGGAAGGCTGCTCTGAGGTCTAGAGATAGACATGCAAACATTTTTGTGTGCAGTATTCTAGTATTTTTGAAATGAGACTGGAAAGAATGGAAATTGGTGGAACTAATGTGATTTGTGTCTTTGCAAAAAAAAGCACCTATACTTAGAATCCCTTAACACAAATTCATTTCCCATGCTTCTCAGTGTTGTGCAAGCTTCACAGTGAACAATAATTGTTCATCTGATATCTTGGCTTATAATCAAGGAGTGTTATCGGAACTGCAAATAATTTTCTTCTCCTTTCCTTATATTTTTACAGGAACCTTGCTCAGCTATCATGGGCTGTGGGAAAAAAATTGATAAGTCAATCAAAAAGGGTTTATATTGGCTTCTACATATCATAGCAAAAGATTTTGATGCCTTAAATGAGCGCATCCAAAGAGACACTACAGAACAAAAAGCATATGAAGAACAAAAGAAGCTAGAAAGAGCTGAGCGAGTGAGAAGGATACGAGAAGAAAGGTATTCTCTCTGCAATTTCTCCTACCTTACCTTCCTCCCTTTCTCTAAGATACTTGATTCATTCCTGTGCATAGACCTTATGGGAACCAAGCTGTCAAGGATTTAAAGCTTGCTGAGCATACTGAGTTTTTCTAGCAAATATAATTCCCTAAGTGTTACTACATAAACTGAACAGTCTGGTACAAGTTCTTCTTTCTGCTTACTAGAGTCTAGAACTACGAGAAATTATGGAGGTGTTTTGAAAACAGAATAATAGGTTTTAGTCAGGTTTCCCACCACGTAGATTTGAACATAAAATCCAAACCAAAAATACCCCAAATGACTGAAAACCTTGAAACAATTGTTATAAAAGATTACTAGTGTGAAAATTTCAGCACGCTGTTGAACAATCAAAACCTTCCAGTTACTGATGTATTCTGTCACGTATTTTGTCCTAAGAAACTGCTGCTACTTCCTGAAGTGGTGACTGAACATTCTGGCACATGGCAGCATGTGTTTCTACCTCACATACTCGTGCTTTATTGATGTTAGCCCCTGCTTAGCCTGCCATTGTGATTTCTGTAGAATGCTTTTCACAGTACAGAAGCATGTTGTAAAAACCAGCTGGCATAAATCAGGGGGCGAGTTAAATGACTTAAGAAGTATGTAAAACAGCCTGGTTTCTTCATAATTCTTTGTTCATTTCCCCTTTTCCTCCCCACGCCTGCCCAAAAAAAACTCCAAAACACTAAAATGACAACAACATAAACCCAAAACCAACAATAAAGGGAAAGAGAAGAAGGAAGAAGCGTACCTGATGACGACGACCCTGAGCCTGGGAACTCTGAAAACCCCTTCCAGCCTATATCTGCTGTAATCTCTGAGGTATGAGAATATGTGGAAATCTGGATCGGTTTAGACCTACCACTAACAAATGTCTGAGAGGTAATAACAAAAATAGTTCACTTAAAAGAATTGTTCTCACTTTGTATGCACAGCGTTCTTTTCTTTATTTTCTCAATCTCATCAGTCTTGTTTTATGTGCGTTGAATCAATGCTTTCACGTTAAGAAAATCCCGTTACTGATTTGGTGACAAAAAGTTTTGTAGTCACTGTAAAATAAAGGTATTGTAAATAGCTGACTGAACACATTTCCTAATTAATAGATATTCAGGGGTGGAAAATGTTCAAGGTCTATTAGCTTATTGGAAAAGGTTTTAGTGATGTAGTGTGTCATATAAAATCCCCCTGACTGCTTCTACTATTTAGATTTCTGAGCACAGCGTGGTTTCTGTTGAAAACAGACAACTGAGACATTTTCTTAGCTCTGACACATGAAAAAGTATATTAATATAAGAAGTGTCTTTAATAGGTGTTTCAGGGATCAGGAAGTTCTTTACTGCAATGTATTTTATTTCGTTGACCTGAGATAATGTAATCTCAAGAAACACATAAGCTCTCAGGAATTTTTCCAGTCAGTAGTTCAAACTTTTGCTTCTCTTGAGACAAAAGCGACCATATCCATGTATCTTGTAAAGTCAGCTCCATGCACAGTAATACAATTTATAGTAACGTACTGAATAAGACAAGATGGGTATATCTGCAGGTATTGTAGAGACATTGATTCAGTGATATTGAAGCTGTGAAACAGCTTATCATTGAGTCTGTGTGACACAATTGGTGTCTGTCCAAATGGTGGTAGCAGTTTCTGCATACTTAAGCTCTTTGCATGTGTATTTTGTTTTAACTAAAACCACAATCCAACACGTTAATAGAAGAATAAGAAATTCTGAGGCTTCTAACCTTCTGCTCAGGAATGTTGATGTTTTTTACATAGCTAGCTTATTTTTTGTTGTCATATGACCAAAAAGAAAGCAGGAAAACAGTTTATAAACCTAAAGATAATTTCTTTTCCTGCTAATATTTTGTCTTTTTTTAGATGTGGGACAGAACAGAAAAATATTTTAGGACTATTTTGATTTTTTAAATAGTCTTCCTGTCTTATTAATCAGGTTACAGCATAGCAAATTGTTAAAAAAGATTCTTATCCTTTTTTTTAGAATGAAAAACAAATTGAAAAGGAAAAGAAGCGGCAAAGGTTGGAGATTGAAAAAGCTACAACTGTCCTGAAATCTCAAACAGAACAGGAACAAATGGATGGCCATCACTTATCAAGTAGCAGTAGCCAAAACACAAATGACAGTAGATTAGAAGCATGCAATTCTACAACTGCACAGCTTTTGCAGCACGAAGAAGAGAACGAGCAGCAAGCCTCAGAATGCCTTGACTCAGGTGAACTGCTTCCTTTAATGTGTCATTTAATGTTATTTTTCACACAGTTCCTCCATCTGTCTGTATTATTTTTCATGATGCCATACATCAGTTTAGTCTATTGAAAACATAAAAATGCACTATTAGGTTATTGTATTGGAAAATCTGCTTTGAAAAAGCATGTGGTTGTTGGTGTGACTGTAGCTGAAACTAGGTTCATTCTCATCATAATCAACTATGTGGTCCACTTTCCATCAGTACCAAGATGATTCAGATTTCTTTATGAAAGCAGAGAGTTTGCATATATTTTATGCTTACAATTTATTTTCTATAACAAAATGTATAAATTGTACATTTCGTATTATTTTGTGTATAAGTGTGGACTGAAAATGCTGATGTATCTCATTGCAACAACTGAATTAGAAGATGATCTACGATATTCTATGAATATAATTTGTGGTATATAATGCTTTATTTCTGTTTGGTACAGATAACAGCAAGAAAAAAAGTAAAAAACCAAAATTAAAAAGGGGCCACAGAGTAGAACCTGTTAATACAGAGGACGCTGTTCCCAAAAATCCTACACCACCACCAGCTCTTCCACCAGGTAAGTATACTAACAAACAATAAGCAGTGTCTCAGTTTGTGGTTATTAATCTTTTAAAATACTCACATGTGCATGATGAAACTGGAATGGTCTTCAGAGATATGCTACTGTACCTTCCTTTCTAGGAAATTTTTGATGCATTTTTCCACTTCATGGTATGGACTTCCAGCAATATTGGTTTGATTTACTCCATGGAGGAAGATGTTGTTATTTTCACAATTAAAAAAAGTCAGAAATGTGACTACTCACTGATGAAATAGTGATAAAAATATAATTATTTTTTGGGTAAATCAGGTTTTTTTTAAGTATTTCATCATTATTCAATGTATATACAATATATTACATACTTCTGGAATTTTTAAATGCTTTCATTTCTCCCAAAGAGAACTGGCTTCCATACATTTTGTCAGAATCAAATGCAGTCGTGCCATGTTTTGACTGTCTTTGTTTTCCTTTAGTTGGCTGGGGAACTCCCAAACTTAATAGACTTCGAAAACTTGAGCCTCTTGGTGAAACACATCATGCTGGTAATTGAAAATATTTTGGGTTTTGTATATTTTTAAGCATTTTCCATTATTCATTCACTTCTACATTAATTTCATTCTTCATCTCCTCTTTTTTTTTATATTTAGTTCTTAATGCCAATTTTCATTCACCAAAAGCTAACCTTTTTGCTTAGTAGAAAGCATCTTTTTGATTTTTCAAGTCTTATGTATTTTTTTCAGTAAAAAGAGTTAGTTCTCTCATAAAGATTCACATATAGAATTTAAAGGGGCACAGACATCAGAACCTATTAATGACCTGAAGTGATTTGCACAGCAGCATTTACCTAATGTTATAATGTGCCATATAGCAAAAAGCAGCAGGGCCAGTTGAGTCCAAACACGCATTGAATTCAAAATGAAAATTTCAGTGTGTATTTCCATTGTCCTTATGTAGGCAGTTCATCGTTTTCTGATGCAGTGAGGACAGGAGTTGTGTTACCTGGATACTGGAAAAAGTGTGTGACACTGCTGAAAGACCTAAACAGAACTGCAGAGATGCAGCAGGGCTTATTTATTTGGCATCCACAGTGGCTCGTCCACATCCAGGCTGATCCTGCACTAAGCTACCTGTTTGTTTCCATGCTGATCTTATGATCTGATCTGGAAGTGCTAATCACTTCACAGTGCTGAACCCAAATGTGCTCCATGTATTTCTGTAGTTCTTTGAAGCATAGCCCCACGTCCAGATGAATTTGCTGTGTGTAAACTGACTCCTTGTGTTTCCTCTTGAGGTAGTCCAGAATTTCTTCTACCCAGCACTATGGTTTCTATATCGTTTCAAAAGCATAGTCTGTAAGAATTTTGTCATTAACTTGGGGGTGTTTTCTTGAGAGAAGGAAGGATAAAGACATGTGGGCATCTTTGAATTAAATGCATTATGATAGCTAGACCAAAAGAGGGACTGCAATCCCAGCTATGAGGAAAAGCCCGAAACAAATTTGATCACGAAAGTAATGAGACTTCCAGCTGAAAACTAGGTTGGTTGTTTGCCAGGGCAGATGTTAGTGATAAAGCTTGGAATCTGCTGCTTTACTTGGACAGGCAGTGTCCTTGAAAGTTCACAAACTGGTAGGAGAAGTAAGTTTAGTAACTGGAAATGCTAAGGTGTAATAGGCAGAGTCATGATTTCTCTCTTCAATAATAACTATTTTCTGGTTTTGGAAGACCATATAACATAGTTTTTTATATGATCATTGTTTTTATATGCTCATATTCCATCTTTTTCTCATTTTTAGATGATAATTTCTTCGGGTTTTTTTCATTTTTATTCTTCCAGTTTTGAAAAACAAGTGAATATGGTGACATCTGGAGGAATATGAGAGGAGGGTAACCAAACTAAAGCAATGAGAACACTTACACAAGTTGAACAAATAGAACATTAATTGAGGGACTCGCAGAGAAAGGAGCTCAGTGTGGCTGTAGCGATCCTTGAGCTTAACTTTGGCTTGAATTGATTGCACTACTATCATGTAGTACAGCACCATGTGGACGTACCTGCTGAAGTTCTGAAGTACCAGAGCATGGAGTTTCTCTGCCAAAGAATCAAAAGATGCCTAAGGGGGAGTTAAGCTCTCTAAACCCTAGATATTTATTTGTTGTAGGAACATAATGAACATGCATAAAATGTAATTTGTAGTCTTAACTGTAAAACCATCTTGCTCTTCTTTTTTAAAGGCATATAGAGAGAAGGCGGCAAGAAAGAAAAGCCAGGCAAAGAGGTAGGGTGGGGAAGAAAGGGAAGAAGTGGTACTCAGTTTTGATCTGTGCCTAGGGGAGGTGTTATATTTTGTAGCAAGAGTATGGGTGGGACAAAGAGGGGAAGAAAAACCTAATGCTTAAGCTAGGTTCTCTACTCACAGATGTGTAACTTGGCAACCTAAGATCTGTGTTAATGTAGTTGATTTGTAAAATAAGGATAATAATTGGAATATTTTGGAATCTAATGATGCAAAAAATGTTGGTGGGGAAATAATCTCTTGAGCAGACATATAACCATTGAGATCAGATGAAATTTGGAGTGGGGTTTTTTTTGATTCTCTGAACTGCACTTTTTTCTACAGCAATACTGCATTCTGTTGAATAATTGCTTTGACAGTTATTCGCCAAGTGGTTAAAAAGTCTTTGTATATGGGGCAAATGAGTACCTACCTTCATGGAGACCAGGCTGAAAACCTCAGTTCCAGTAGGATGCCCAGTAGATATTTTTGTCAGGACTCCAAATAAAACTGTAAATGTCCATAAGAGCAAGGAAAGAAAAGAAGTATTTAACACTCTGCTTTTGAAAGGTTAAGGAGCCTTGGTTATGCATAGAGGTTATTTTCAGGAGTACTCTTAAAGTCTATGTCCAAGAGGTTATTGATGAAACAGTTAATAGCTCCTCAATGTAAGTCAACCCCTGAAGTTTCAAAACAGATAGGACTTTTTGTACTGTTGATTTCTGCTAGTCCATAATAAAACACAGAGATAGGTGTTTCTCAGTATTCACATGCATTCTAGCATGGGTCTTTCTCAGTCAGGATAGCACTTATTCCTTTGGTTTTGTCTTAAAAATGATTTTTTGGAAGTGTCACAAGTATGTCGTTGACCTTGCTGCTGAAATGTGTGAATTAGTGCAGTGTGTGAGGTTGAAAGAACCTCCAAAGGGCTGGGGTTTAATGCTAGGTGTTTTCAGGGGCATAAATCTGTCTTAGTGATTTAATGTGCAAACTGAAAAAGTCAAGTGTTGGTAAGCAGACTATTTAGTATATATATTATCTCGGTTTTGTGTCATTCTTAGCAGAGAACATTACATTGGATGTTTAGGCAGAGTTAGCAGGCAGTGGAGTCAATTCTATAAATCTTTAATTATACACTTATTTTCACTAAAGACTGCAATTTTTCCAGTCATGCTAATGATTTTAGCACAACACTGGGTAATGAGTGTCTATTTATTGTCCCTGGAGAATATGTTTGCAAGAATGATAAACCTCTCTCATTATAAGAGGTAAAATTGTCTGCCAGTCCTAAAGCCAGGCTTCAAGAAACTGACTGATAAAGCAGCCATTGTGCAAGTTTTCATTTACACTATAATCACTTGGTTTGGGATTTTTGTGTTGGCAGGCCATCAAGGCTTTGTGAGGGAAGAGGTTGTCTGTATAAGCAAAATTGAGATTTGAACACTTCAAAAAGCTGCTTTTATTTTTTCTTGATTTCTACGTGTTTCCTCTTACCATCTTTCATGATACTGTTTTGCTTGTGAAATGCTTGCATGTACCAGTCTGCATGTTGGGATTTTTTTACTCTCAGATCAATCACAAATGTATGAGAATACTCCTTATTCTCTTCTGGTGCGTTTAATAACTTTGTCTTGAACAATTTTACTACTTTAAACTCCTTTATTGACAAAGGAAAAATTGTATTTTTATCTAAAAATTCTTAATATAGTTCTTTCAGAAAGTTATTATGGCTTTTCCAGACAGATACCATGCATGAATGGTCCCTAAAGTCTGGGTGCTGCATGGCGTTACTGTCACTTAAAACTTCATTGCAATGCAGACTTGACGTTCAAATTTTGATAACTTCATTTTTTCATTTGTTACTTAGACACTTTGGATGTCATTTCCTATTTTTAGGAATGTTTACAGATGACCTCTGGGCTTCATCTTGCAAATGCTGATGCATGTATTCAAAATGTAATTAGTCCCTGTTTTGGCCAGTACACCTCCAGTCATTAACCAGCACAATGTCTGAAAGTTGCTGGTAGGAATTAGCTCTAAACTTACAGGCCACCTTGTTTTTATTAAGAAAGCAAGAATTTACCTTATTTAAACACCCTTTAAGCAAGACAGAGAATAAATGACAGATTAATGTGGGTTTTTTTCTCTGCTATTTCTTATACAGATTTCTATGGAAAGCCTCTGCCCCCACTGACTCTACGCCAAAGACCCAACAGTGATACCCACGATGTCATTGCTTAACTGGATCATAAATAGCATTTATAAAATATCATTCAAATATTATTTCAGAATTTTTTTTCTGCTCTTGAAGGAAAATTTAAAGAAAACACACACTTATCAGCTTGTTACAGAGTAACTTGGAGTTATGAAGTTTGTTCTGACGTACTTAGTGCATCGGACTGTTATTTGCTTTTCTCATCACCAGCTCTTCTTCAGAATTTAGCAGGAAATCAAGAAAGGTCTAGGTTTCCATGGATGCTCATATGAACATGGTATTGAATATTTACTGGGTTTACTTGTGAAAATACACAGCTGTAAACCTGAAGAAAAACATCTTCAAGATCACCTAATACTGGATTGTACATTCCCACGAAGACCTGTCTTGAGGTGCTGCACAGTTGTTGGTATTTTTACAGCTAATAAGTTATTCTAAACCATTTTGTAAGATTCATGTATGTTAGGATGAATATAGGAAAGTTATGCAAAAAATATTGAGTATATTTTTCTAACTTTTTATAAAATTATTTGGAAGTTTGAGAGGATACATTTACCTGCTACCAATAAAACAATAACTAGAAAGCATTAGAAAGCTGATAATCAAATGCATACAAATAGAGTATGCTTGACTCTTACATTTCTTTTAAGTAGCAATACTTTTTATTAAGCGTTACGTTACCAGATGCATATTTCATATTTCTGGCAATCTGAGGGAGGGGGGGGAAGGTAGAAAGGAAAGTTTAAGATAAATACTTTTTATACAGACTTAATGTTATTTGGATTGTCTGAACGTTTTCTTATGTTTTCTTTGTTTGGTTAACCAAGTTTGCCATAGGTAATAAACTCACTTGAAAAAGTAGAGCTGAATATTGTATTCTCAACTAAAACACACGAAAATTGCACATAGTGAAAGTTTTGCACTAATTCATTCACCAGTTTTGATGGAAAACTGAATCGACCACTATGCAGATAAGCTCCAGTTGTTTTTAATCTTACTAATGCTAAAATACCATCTTGAAAACTAGAGAAACCCCAGATTTTTAAGGACTTCCATGCAATATGTCAACATTACATTAAACAAATCACAAGCAATGCATATGCAACAAGGGTTACAGTTGGATATATTCCTATTTAAGTGTTTTTCCTCTTACATTGGAGACAACCATCAGTATCTTGTGTAAGGGTGTATTGTTATGCCACTTATTTTTTTTTTACAGCAAGGATAAAACCCCCATTCAAGGGTTTTTTTGAGGAAGCAGCACTTGATTTTCTGTTATGCTCTCAGTCTGTCTTAACATGGTATTACCAAATGATTTCAGTGTATGTTAAAACAATGCAATGTATATATTCAGCACTTAGACATTAGAAATCTTTGCCACGCACCCCTTATGGCAATGAGTTGCACAAATAAACATCTAATAATTAATCAAAATGCAATTATTAAGATTTTTGAAGAATATGCTGGAGTCGGGGAAAAGAAAATCAGTCTTAAGAATATGAGTTTGGAATAGGTAGAGAGGAATATTCCAAGTTTGACAATTTAGTGTAAATTTGAAACAATTTGGATGTGACTGTCAGCATGGGAATACTTTTGTTGTATTCTAATAGTGTCATATGGTTCAATTGGATTATTCTCAGGATTTAGTTATTTTCACTTCAGACAAACACAATATTAAGTGGAAGGAGGGGACACCATAAAAGTTTATGTGTGCAATCTCAATCTTACTCTTTAGCTATGTTTCCACTTCACTTTTTTGGCTTTATTTTGTCAGGCTTGTATATATATATTTAACAGCTTCAGGTTCTAGAAATGTATTACCCTTTTCTTTCAACACGTACCAAAAATAAATTAATGGAAGTCTTTATTAAAAAGATAAAGCTAAATACTACTGTGGCAACAAAATTTGAGAAATTGAAATGTAAGATGTTGATACTTCCATGTGAAACGTGTGTTATGTGCGGTGTGTGCGTGGACACATGTATCGGGTTTGTTTCTGCTTTTAAAATAAATGGTACCAATGTGTGACCAAAGTACTTTCCCTACAGTTTTATTAATATGCTCTGTAATTATTTACCAGAGTGTTTTTTTTCAGTAATTTATACTACCTTGAGTTTTTATTTGCTCAAGACATTTATATATAGAATAAAACTAATGCACAGCGTCAACATGTTTCCCACATGATCATAAATTAACAATTTTTTGGAAGCAAGTCTAGTCATAAATGTTTAATAGCTGCAAATCTCATTTACATTGCTAAAATGTACCAAATGGAGACCTTATAGACAGAATCTTTACATGTTTTTACAACCGCGATGTGGTCAGATTTGTATTATTATCCATTAGGTTTAGTTTCACATCTGTGACGTGGTCTCTACATGTAAATAATGCACAGTGAGGGGCACTCATTGAGGTGAGAAAAAAGCACTATGATTTTAGAGGAAGCTATTTGATAATGTTGTGATTCTATTTCAATTCCACAGCCCTGATGGAGAATTAGAAAGCCTTAGAACAAGTACGTGCAGTAGACAGCTGATGCCAGCTTTCTAATGCCCCTCTTGTGAGCCCTGGTTACAAGGACCAAGATGGAAGCAGCAGAGGATACCCACAGTGAGGCCTGTATAATAGGCAACCCCCAAGCACATCCATCACCCTGTTGGCTATCAGTGTAGCCATGGAAGCCCTGTGCAAGAGGCTTTGAGCCCTTGGTATTGCTCACCTTCTGAGCTGTGAACTCCATATGAGCTTTATAAAGGTGGTGGTGATTATTCTCTCCTTGAAACTCTTAAGTACCATAACTCTATCCTCTAGGGGCCTATCTGACACCTGAAAATGGATTTCTCAAGTTTGCTCTTTTAGATTACTTTTGAAATAAGCTTGCCAGAAGTGGTCTCATGACAATTTTATTCTCCAGTAGAAACCAGTCTATATCCCGAGAACAGTTGTTTTTGGAAATAATGATGTCATATTAGAAAAGAGTGATGGGCAGTAACAAAGCAAGCAGCATAGGCGGGGGTTTTTTTCCCCCTTAGGTAACATTCAAGCAGTATTTATCCACTAAGGTGTTCTAGTACTTTATTTGAAAGCTTAGTACTGTAAGTTCAGGATAACTGAAATTGCCATGCTATCCATTAACTT
>JBCJKH010063829.1:0-10137 GCA_039877255.1 Loriculus beryllinus
TGGGAGAGCGCCTGGGAATCCCGGGTGCTATAGGCTTTTGCCGGCCGATAGAGCAGACTGCGAGCCATGGCAGCCCGGTTTTGGAGGTGGGGTTTTGCTTTTTTGGGACCCCGAGGAGCACTTCCAGACCCCTTTTTCCTGCTGGCAGGTCTAACACGATATGGCCTGATTGGGTAAATGGTCATGGTTTTGTATACCTGTACTGTCAGGTTGACTCATTGAAGCTTGCATTAATACCTTTATGTAGAATTACAGTGTTTAGGCGTGAGGTGACTTGCGAGTGCCTCTGAACTGGCAAGTGGGGACCTACATCTGTACGAAGGATTTTTCAAAGGGGTCAAATGCTGGCAGACTTCCAGCCCTTTTTGCAACTAACTATACAATGGGACTTTGCTTCATTGTGGGTCTCCAGTCTGTTAAAAACAATGGTGTTGGTCAAGGCAGTATCATACCACCTGTGAGCTGTTGTCCCTCTAAAATCCAGGTGGAGAAGGGATTGTGTTGGGCCAAGGAGCTTGTTTGACAGAAACGAGGCTGAAGGATGTTTTATTCTGGGCAGAGAAAGGGAAGCTGTACCTTGGCGGCTCTCACATGAGCTGGCTGTTTGCTTTTCCCTGCAGCCCCTGCTTTGCTCAAGCACCTTGAAGAATCTGACCTGTAAAATTTAATGTCCTTCTGTGGTGTGTTTAAATAAAATATGATATGCCCTCAACCGCATATGCTTCAATTTCAGCAGTGAAGAAAGTACCATAATGCTGTCCAGGTAGAGGTCAAGACAGGACTATTGCAAACATCAGGAATTCAGTTGTTGTGAAATGTAGGTAAACAGTGACTTTGATTGTCCTCTATTCCTCCTTTTACTTTCATTTTAAATACCTTTTTCAGTCATGGTTTGGCAGTTAATATACAGCAAAAATGACACAGAAGTTTTAAAGCCTGAGAGTGGTTCTTCAGCCTTCGTTAAGGAAGGGATCAGATCAGGTGATTATGGTGGTCTCTTCTAGATGTAAAATACAGGAATTATAAAATTATTGTAAAATCTAGTTTATAAGATTGAAACAGAATTTATAAGAAAAAAAATTGTATTAAAAAATAATAATCTAATGAACAAGAAATCCTTTCAAACTAATCCCAGTTCCACCAATACGGTGCATGCCAATGTGATTTTTTCCCTTCTAATGTGTTTGGCTCTGGCATTTAAATGCCTGTGTTTGCACTGTAGTATTTGTTTCTGTGTGCGTGAGTCACTTAGAAAAACAATCTGCGTAAAACTTCCACTTAATAGGCTTTATTTCACAACATGATTTATAATATTGGACTGTTGACCAGGAAATATTAATGTTTCCAGGGGACTGAATGTTTTAGGGGGAAAAGCACCATTAAAGTTGCATGAAAAGTTGTCTATGATTAAAATTGCCTACTGAATATGCAAGTAGGTTGAAAAACTGTAGCAGGTATTTTGGCAGCTCTTTATTGAAAGGAAGAAATATCAGACTTGCTTCTTTTTGGCCGCATTGGGCATTTAAAGTGGCTTCCAAATCTTGAAGTGAAATCAGTAAACAACTTTCAGTAGTTTCTGTTGTTGGTTTCTGCTGTTTATGAAGTTGTGAGGAAGTTCGGTCTGTGTCACCTTAACACAAGGATTTTCTTTAACCCCATTTCGTCTCTCTGCTCACCGCTCTCACTTCCTCTCTCTGCTCTGGGAAAGCTGGTGGCTACACAAACTGTGTGTGCTTCCTATGCAGAAATCACAGAATTTTCTTCTTAGGACTTTCTTCCACTTAGATCAGAACGTGCTTAAATGTGCATGGATTGCAGCTACAAATTGAGATGAGCAAAATCTCGTGCCAAAACCACACAGGCCTTGTCATTTCCAGCTCGCATGTGAATACATGTACACAGTTGTGGGATCCAATGTTGACTTGGTATTTTCCTGTTTAGCTGGCTAAGTAGAGGTAGGTGATGTTATTGCCTCTGAGGGTATTTAGTTTACAAGTGAGTTCCAGGGTATATGGCTTTTTTTTTTTTCTAATGATAGTAAGTTGTCAGAGGATGAGAAGAATCTGTCTGAAGACATGCAGAAGTGTCGTTATACTGAGCCTGAACTGGTTACAGGACAAATCTATTTATATAGTGTATATGTATTTTGTATACAGTTTATAAGTATTTATTTATTGCATATACATATATACTTTTTCTTTTTTCTATTTTGTTTGCCAAGAAGCCAAAATGCTTTCACTTGGGAGTTCTGAAGGCAAAAGGCAGCAGTTAAGTGCCCTCTCTGAGTGTATAGCATCCTCTCATTTTGCTCAAACTTATGAGGGCAGTCAGAAGTTATACTAGTATTCAGCATTTAAAGTAGTACTTTATATTTAAATAGGAGGATGTAAAAGAGTCTATTAAAAATATGAAAAGAGTGTATCCTATAAGCTTTCCAGAACTCACTCTGCAGTATTTTTTCATTACAGGCCTCTACAGTGAGCCTGAGAAGCGTTTCTTTGGCAGACAGTTTTTCTCCTCTTACCTGATACTGCAGGCTTAACTCATATATCACAGCTGAATTCTGCTGTATCAGTCACTTTCATGGCAACTGCTTGCAGGGGGTATCACTTTACTGTGAGTTGAACCAGAAGTTGATGATGATGTGCCCCAAACAGTTGTTTAGCAGTGACGGTCCCGAGTGACTGTGGGAAACAAACTGCCAGCTCCTCTTGGTATAGTCACAACTGCAGTGTGCCATGGCTGCTGGGTTCTTTGCTTCAGCTCCAGGAGCAGAAAGGTGGAAATGCTCTGGGCTCACAGAAAAAGAAGAAACTCTGATTGGATGTGGGGAGAAGAATAACAACTTTTCTGCCAACTTTCATATACTTTCTTAAAGAAAACAAGAAAAAAAAAAAAAAAAAAAACAAAAAACACACACACAAAAAGAGAGAGATGTCACGTACCTTACAGTATTCACCAAGGCAGTTTCATGTATTCTACCATCCTGTGTAGTCCTGGGTGCTGGTTCTGGTTCAGACATGGAAGTGCCTTCATGCTACTAACCACCAAAGTATTTTAGTAACAGTATGCTATTGCTTGGTTTGTCTTTCCTGACAGCTTCTCTTTTACACAGACATGCATTTGTGGATTTGCTTGTTTTCTAGTGAAACAGCTAACCAGTGCTCCTCAAAATGAAGTAATCAGTTGCTTTGGGTGTTTGTTTTGGTTTTTAGGTTCTTAATACAATAAGTTTCTGAGTTTGATTTACAGTTTTAGTTACACATGTATATGGAGATAGATGACATGTTAAAAAAGAAGTGAAAATAATCGTGGAGCTCATATTGTCCCCCTTCCTCCTTCAGACACTGCCCCAATGTTCATTCTTTGCAGTTCAAAGTTCAGAAAAACAACATTGAGGCAGTTCAAGTTTTTCCTTTGTCAAGTCTTGTTCTTTATGCTGTGTTAATTAGAGAAAGTATTCCCAGTGTTGATTTTGTTCCCCCCATTCTGCCATTTCATGTTTATTTCAATTTTGTCTTGTCACTAATTGAAATTATGGCAAAGATTTGGGGGCATTTAAGATTCCAGTGTCTGAAATACTTGTCACGTGCATCTCACTGTATACTATATCCTTGGAATAATATTCCCTGTCAGCAGAACAGTAGCTATTTGGTTAAATTATGAGCTCTGAATACCTGTGTTGCTCCTGAGTTATCATAGGTTAATGCATTACCCAGTGCTAGCTGAGCCACTGTAACTGTCCACGTTAAGTTCTCAGTTTTATTCTCTGCAGATAATTGTGTTTGCAAATAGAAACTATTTACTAGCTAGGTGCTACAGTAGTACAGTAATAGGACTATGTGGGTGATTAGTATTTTGTAGTGTGATCAAAAGGAATAATGAAGATATATACTTTGTGTGTTTTGCTTTACATTCTTCTGGGTTTTTTCTCGTTGCTATTCCATTGTGTTAAATGAGGCATCCAAGAGTTTGCTTGGCTTTGAAGGGAGGTGGAGGTTTATGTTGAAGTGTCGTGGTATGTTAGTATATCCCTCTGATAATACTAATAGTATCCGTCTGATGATAAATGATGTATTCAAAAATGTCTTTTAACTTCTAAGTGCAGTGTAATTTTACTCTGCTTATTTTTCACAGGAAGTTCAGGTTTAAGCATTAAGGAAGATGTGAATTGATCCATGTGACTTACTGATTGATGGGAGCAGGGAATTGGCTGATTCCATTAAACTTCATTTCTTAACACTGTGCTTGTCTATGGTTTGTGCTTTGCAACCACAATGGCCTTTCCATGAAATGCAGTGTTGCTAATGCAAGGTCTGCCTTAACTCGTTCTTACACTTCATTCTCTGGGTTATGTCTGAGGTCTCACATTAGCGTGACAGCAATTGCAGAAGTTTTCTTTCAGTCCTGTTTGAACTGTATTGTAAATGAAGTACAGATTTGATGAAGAGGAAAACCTGTTTCCTTTCCTGACATAGTTTGACTAGGGGCTGACTTGTACTCCTCTGGCAGTTCTGGAGGAAGGGGAGAGACTGGTTCTTAAGGGAGAGCCTAAAAGCCTCTGGTATTTTTTATTAATATTTGTAAAATGGCAGTGCTTGTTTTCCTTGTCTCTTTAAGTGGTATCTTACTGTTTCAAA
The DNA here is from genome assembly GCA_039877255.1 of Loriculus beryllinus. Classification (NCBI taxonomy): domain Eukaryota; kingdom Metazoa; phylum Chordata; class Aves; order Psittaciformes; family Psittacidae; genus Loriculus; species Loriculus beryllinus. The sequence goes on from JBCJKH010063829.1 coordinate 4,641, forward strand.
CTGCTGCACAGGGGAACTCCCCTACCCTGTGTGCTGTGGGAGTCCTGAATTAAGTCCCTGACCATTACCTTTGCCCAGCAGGTAAAACATCTTTATCAGCTGGAGATTCAAGTACTTTCCTAATTTAAAACCTTGATCTTTAAATTGGAAGCAGCTTTTATTTCGTGAACCTTTGGATTGCTTCCATGGGGGTAATTATCCATGCAGTTTTGCTTCATTGAGCATGTTCAGCTCTACAGCAGTGATTAAAGAAAAAAACCCAAACCAAACCAACCAAACAATCCCCAGCAGTTTTTAAGTAATTTCTTACCTTCACAGTTACCAAAATGATTAACATTACAGAGCTGATAGGCAACCAAAACCTTCTCTATTTTCATTTAGGAAAACTCTAATTTTGGTCGGTTTTTGTTTGGCTTCTTTTTGGTTGGGGTTTTTTTTTCTTTTTTTTTTTTTTTTTTGTTTATGTGGTGTTTTTTTTTTTATTGCCTACACTGGTGCTAGTTAAATTTCCATTACAGGAATGACTTCCTGCTGGAAAACATCACTTTCTTCTAAATGCCCTGGTTTTTTGCTGAATCTTCAGCTCTGTGTGGTTGTTTCTGTGCCAGTAGCCCTTGGATGGGGAAGCCTGTTAAAAAGTTGCACAGGTAAATGCAGCTTACCTTGCAGTCTTATAGATGATGAGCGTTTTTCTCCTGCATCATTTCTTGTCTTGTTGCAACCGTTGCTGTTGCGCTCTGGTTGCTGACAGCTTTTCTTTGCAAGCAGCAAGATACATGCTGTTTATCACCCATGGAAAAGACAGCTGTAACTTCACTGCGTGCTTACCCAGTGAGTGATCTCATTTTTTTTTTTTCTTTTCCAATGGAATTGATCAGATGGAACAGCGGCAAGAAGAAAAGAACAAATAATGCATTGTATCAGGACTCAAAATACTATCTGGTGAACAGCATTGAATAAAGAAGGTCCATATCCAGGCAATTGCTTTTTAGCCTCTTGTGTTTGAAATGCTTGCAATTTCTTTCCTTTCACAAAGGTAGTTTCACATGAGTGTGGTGTTAAATGCTTTTCCCAGAAAAAGTAAAGGTATTACTTCTTATGCCAAAATAGTTCTTTTCTGGCAGCACGATTTCAAACTCCCTTGAACATTTTGAGGTTAAGAGGGAAATCACTGGTAAGCTGGACAGTTTTGAAGGAGGTAAGACAGTTAGCCAGTCCTTTTAAAGATAGGCAAGAAAGGAGTAGTGGCTGTTAATGGTATCTTATGAATCCAAGTGACTAGACAGCATCATGGTAAATTAAATTCAGCAAAACCATTGTGTCAGGTAGTGAAAGAAGTTGCTTGGATATCTTGATGACCATTTGTTAATATTTTTGCCGAGTGGTTTTAGATAAATATCAATGTGAAATGCTGCATGTAAGCATCTGTCAGGATTCATTAAGAAAGGCTTGCATTCATTAGAAGTATACTATCATATAAAGACTGGTTCCTTCCACCTGATTGGTGTAATCTTCTGTGTTTGCTTAGCACTCAGGAAGAAGAGGTTACAGAGCTACAGAGAAGAGCAGCAAGAAAGCTGCATATTCCCCTGTGAGAATAGATGAGGTCTTTAGTAGTGATAGCACATGAATTAAAAATCACATGATAAAGTGTGCTACTGGAGGAGAGGGATACTGCCAGTGAAAATCTTCTCTGTGCTCACATTACAAAGTCAAGGGAGAAGCAAGAAAATCAAAAAGCATTGTACATAGTACGGTCCTTAATGCATTGTGTACTTAACCCATGAGCACACTGCAGATGGTAGTTCTGACATGCAGTTTCCGAGGGTTACAATAAATGTTATATCTTTGATAGAAGGTATAAAACACCTTAAGCTAGGTGCAGTAAAACTGCTTAGGGTGACATGATTTAAAGCCTTGTTGAAACCTGCTTATGGGAGTTAATTTTCACATGAGCAGAAATGTGACATTGTTTCCTACTGTCCGCATCTTAGAATTTCTTTTTTGAACTGCCTCTTTTAAAGCACTTTGCAGAAAAAAGGTTAGGCTGTCTTGACTTTGGCCCAGCAAAAGCCAACCTAGAAGTACATGTACCTTCTTGGTAAGGCAAGAAAACAGACCTAATTAAGAGATCTTTAAAACAGCAGTAGATTTTTATTCCCGCATAACCGTTGTACAGTCACTGTGTGTGTGCTGGGACATAACAGCATGTTACTCAGTACATGCAGATGATGGAAAAGACACCTAATGAGGATGCCTTTTGGCATGGTCTGCTTTCAGCTATTCTGTCAAGCTTTATTTAAATGACCTAAAGGTAGGTCACCCATAAATTGCTTGTGTAATAGCTATCCATACTGTCTTAGTCTTCTGAGATTGGTCAAAAGACTTTCTGTAGTTACAGTTCATGTGTATTTAATGCAATATTCTGAAGGGCTAATTGAGGAAAAAAAGTCTCAAATGCAAATAAATTATAGTAGTTTATGGAGTTATTTGTTATGTCAGTGCAGTGGAGAATGTGCCACCCCACAATGGAGAGCTAATTATTTTCCTGCCATGGCAGCTTGCTAACCTGATATATTGTTAATGAAAGGATTAGATGGAGGTTTGGCAGCCACTAACATGAGCAAATGATTGTTTTAAGTTTATGTTGATGTTTATGTTGATGCTGAGGTCCAAGCCAGATAATGATTATGACAACTGGCAATTTTGCGTCCATTATTTAGTGTATATCTCTCTTCCTCTTTTTCCACAGATATTTAATTCTAGCTGTCCATGTACATCCCTAAGCTCTTATACATATAGCTGAAGTACATGAGGAAGTCTCATTGCCTATGTTGTAGTCTAAATATTAAACTCTCAGACTGGTTTGATTTCAGTGTATTTATATAAGGTATATTTTCCTTCTTCTGTGGCTGACATGTTTTGCTGTCATTAGCTAAGCTGCTAAAACGTGGAAATATAGTCAGGTCCAAGCATTGAGGGAAGTGATGTCCAGGTGTGTTGCTAAAGGCTGCCTGGCTTGCTAGTAAGCAGGCGTTCATCAATTGTACCATTTATATGCCTGTGGTGCTGAAAAATAATCACTTCTTTGATTTTTCTTGCTGGCAGCTCATTCAGCAGAGAAGTTTTCTCCATTGCACAGTTTTCATTATGAGCAGGTAATGCATTTGTCAGTATGAGAGGCCTTCTTAATTTCACATCAGTCGAGTGTTTAATCTTCAGTCTTCTTAGTTAAGTTTGTTCTGACAGCCAATTCTCTCCGGTCAAAATGACTGGAGAGTCAAGTCAATTATCTTGAAATACATGGGTTTGTGTGTGCCTAGGTGTGACTGGCTTGGCTCTAGCTCTGAGGTCTGTGGTGGTGCGCTCTCCCTCAGGGCCCTGGTGTTCTCCCCTGACTGTGCTGCTGTCTGTGCAGTCGCCTGGATAGGGCTGTGCATGGGAAGATGTTTCCATGAAAACCCCTGTGGTACTGGCTAATTGGAGGAGCAGTCTGGAAACCTTTCAGTCCCTGAAGCAAGTTTTGGGGAGGGCAGGAGAAATTTCTGGGCTCTGGTTTTGACGTCTGCTACCAGAGACATATTCGGGGTGGATAGCTGGCAGAAAATGGAAATCTCCCCTGACACAAGTCGTGTTAGTCTAAATGAAATACACAGATTGCAACCTCTGGACAATGCAAAGGTAACTTTTTCAATTCATATTATATCAAACCCACTCCTATCTACTCCAGGGTGCCATTAGTCCACATGTGAAGTGATTTTTATTGCAAGTTATACTACAGTTAATTCACAAATCTTTTAATTTTGTTTAGATACTCGTTCTTTGAATACATGCTATTAAGAGTGGCTTGTGATGTACTTAACTCTAAAACCTTGATAGTGATTAAAGGTAACCTTTTAACTTCCTTAAAGTCTTTGTACTTTGGAAAAGAACACCTAAATCTCTAACAGTCAAATCTTGCCGCTTTAATGTTTTCAGCATGTACCCTGGAAAAAATCCATCTAATATTTCACATACATTTGAGCTGGAAAACAGATGCTTGTTAAATTCTTTGGCTATGTAAGGAAGCTGTACATGGTTATATAGTTTTCTAATCTTAAATGCTTGTGTGTTCCGAGCATTAGAATATCTTGTTCCAATTTTAGTGATTTATTTGTCTGTGGGTTTATAATTATTAGAATGAGAGAATTAACCTGATGGTTTAGTTGCAGAATTGTTAAGAAATTTTGAGTCCAATATAAAAATCTAAGATATGCATTTCCATAAAATACTTTAATGTGTCTGTTTCCTATTGAAGAATTCCTTTGAAATGACTACTCTGAGATATTACATGAATATGCAGTCATATCCCCTTTTAAAGGGAAATGGCTGCAGACAAGGAACAACAAGAGTTCTCCTGTTAGTTGTTTAATATTAAATGCAGCAAGTATAAATGTGACCAAACAAATGTGATTTTTGTATCAGGTGTTCTACATACCTTGGAAAACTTGTAGTTAAAATCTGGGTTTAAATTAAGTTCTTGCTAATCAGTACTATTGATAGAATGCAGTATTATGTAGATTTTTTTTTTTAATAGAAAATTCTAAACGTGATAGTTGCTGTAAAATATATCACATATATTTTTGTGCTTTATACTGCTGTATAATTCAGTATTTCATCTCTTTAAAGTTAATCAAACCTTAGTATTTATCAGTCTTTACATTACCTTGCATTGTGCCTTCTTGGATAGGTGGCAGAATAATGAGAAATGAAATAATGTAGTGCCATATAAAGGTGATTTTATGAATACTTGTGTTCAGTGATTAAGCCATTCAATTGAAATAAGATTTCTTTAACCTTCCTTTTTCTTTTCAGGGCAAAAGCCAGTTTTGACAAATGTTCAAGAGGAATTGGATAGGATGACTCGCAAGCCATACTCTATGGTAACAACAAACTCTCCTCCAACAGAGAACGAAGCTTGATAACACATAAAAAATACACATGTAAATGACCAAATAACTATGTATATTGATCTGATATGACCAGGAATTTTCTGCTATGGCAGATGCTATCGGTTTTCTTGGGGACAGGGAAAATGAGCTTACTACACCATTGCCTTGTCCCAGTAAAAAGTGCACATTCGGGAAGTTTGCATATAAAATCCCTCTGTATAAGGTAACCATTTAGAGTTTATATAGGGCAATTATTTTGGTTTTGGAGGTAAGCAGGTGCAGTTGTCATTTCCTGTTGTGAAGAACACAGAGAAGCAAAATGGAGAATTCTCATTGAAATACTACTACTGACTGCATGCAAGGCAAGAAAGAGAAATTAAATCCTTTTTGGGAGTTTCTGGAATTGTATGTTTACAAATGTGTTTTATTCTTGGAGTGGTGGTGGTGGTGTAATAGAGCATTAATTAGGTGAAAGAAGTATAGGTAGGGAATGGAGCCCTAAAAGGGGAAACAGATTTGAGGCAATGAGAAACTAGTATGTTGCATTGACTGGAGAGGAACAATGT
>JBCJKH010063832.1:0-12558 GCA_039877255.1 Loriculus beryllinus
CCAAGAGTCATCTCAATGCTGTTCATGTGGTTTTGAATTTTACCTTTAGTGAAAATGCATTGATAGCCTAGTTTCAAATAATGATTTTATGTATGAGTGCATGTTTCATTTTGAAGTGTTCTGTTTGTTATGAAGTCTTTTGGAACATTGTGACTTTTTTTATAACTAACTTGCATAATATGAAATCCCCATTTCCTCTAATTAGAGTAGAATTGGTGTAAGATCTGTTAATCTTTCTTGTATTTGTAGAATTAGTAATCCAGTGTAATTTTTAGTAAACAAGAAATCTGTGTTAAAAGTGGATGTGCTTCTTACATCTTAGTTGTTAATACAGTTTTAATTTGGATATGTATTTCTTCAAATGAGCATTACTTGGGTGCTTTCCAGGTGAGATTGACACACTTTTCACCTCCCACCATCAATGTCACAGTCAAAACCAAAGTCAGCTTGAGTAAATCGCGATAACGTCATGATAGCTGCAATATTATCTCCCAGGTGAAAGCCCTAGAGAGAGTTTGTGCATTGTTTATCAGTGGAAAAAAATGTGATTTGTTATACAAAAGTTGCAGATCAGGGCTTTCAGATCTACTTACTGTTGAAATTGTCCCTATATTCTGGTTCCAGGGAGTAGAGCAATAGGCAAAATAAATCAATACATTCCATTGTTTTGATAGCAGCATTTTTTTAAGCCCCACTCTGAGGGGGCTGGTCTGTATTTGATCACATGTAAGAGTTCTGCTAGAAAGGGAGATAATTGCTTTTATGCTTTTTGGCAAGTTAGTCACTGGGAAAAAAAAATGCTTCTTTGTGCCTGCCAACTTAAGTCATAACAGTTTGCAAAAGAAATGCTGTAATGCTTGCTGGCTTATTTTTCTACCATAATCTACTTCCTTAAATGTTGGGTTTTTTGTTGTTTTTTTTCTCACACCCTTGTACAGTGCAGTCTTTTTTGGCAATGGTATGCAACATAGTCTTTAAAATGTTACTTTCTGCTCTCTTAAGAAATGTGCTCATTACAGGTAGGGCAGAATATTGCATAAAACTCCTTACATCTCTCGGTGTTTTAGCTTGGGTAGGGAGTTTATCATGAAGAAAAATAAAGTCTTTCTTGGTTATCAGTTGAAAATGACAGTAGATGAAATCATAAACAAGTGTGTAAGGCTTAACCCCACATTATCGATTCCTGCTGTTCAAGTGATAAGACTTGAGATCACTTTAAATGCAGAACTCTTGGGGGAATTGGATACCCAGAAGTTAATTACTTGTTTGCTGTTTTTGTGTACGTTATGTGAACATACCAATTTCTTTACTGCAAGGTGTACCTCTTGGTTTAGGTAGCTTTTGGAAAACATTAGTGCATTATTGAGTGCTTTTGTACACAAATAGCATACACATTTTTTTTTTTTTTTTTTTAACAACCTAAATCAGAAAGTTAACAGTTGCCAACTTATATTTATGTGGTAATACCTTCTGTGAGGCCAAGTCTTTTATGTTGATAATATATCCATTATAAATTAGAGTGGCATTAATGTATGAAGTAGATTGCTATCTTAATGGCAGTAATTTCTTCATAGTTTACCAAAACCTTGTGATAAATCTAGCTGCTTAACTGCCGCAGTTGTTGCCCAAGCCATGGTTTTGAAATCTGGGCACATTCTGCGAGCTGGGAGGGTGCTTTCCTTGCAGGTCAGGTCTGGACAGCGTCTGCAGACCTGCAGGGTAGTGTTTCGGGGAAGATCTGCAAGCTGGGTCCAGAGCCCCACAGTAACGGTGGGAAGAATGGACTCTTGTTTCAGTGAGCTGTGGATCAGAATTGCATTGAATTTCCTAATGACCAAATCAGCAATGTCTTTATTGGTGTCAGAAGGGGCTTTCCTTGACTGCTACAAAAAATAGTTAATTTTAAAACCTTCACAAAGAAAAGAATATGACTTGTGTAGTGAGTGGCCTTAGAAAGGATAGATAGGTTTATGCACAGTGTCTTATAATGCTTTTTTTTAGGGTTCTCAAAATGAGAAAGTTGGAAAGTAGGCTTGGTGAAGCGTTAATAATTATATGTAAATACACACATGTACATCTATTTGTGACATCCGGGAAGTAGCACTTGAAATGCTGTGAAATGGCTGGTGGGCAGAGGAGGCAGCTGGGTTTTTTTGACCTGTGCTCAGTGAAAGTCATACTGTTGGTGAAAATTAAGTTGATTTGGTGGTTTTTTTTCCTTTCCTGATTTCTGAAGTTCATGAGTTCATAGGCAGGTTGTGCATGGTTTTGTAGAGACTGTCTCAGATTTATAACAAGAACAGAAACTAATCTGGTTTTAGCGGTACCTTTTTATTTTTTAACGTCAGTTCAGTAGTTGACTGATACATAGAATATCATCCCTGGACATCATACTTGACTTCCACCTGGTATCTAATACCAGCCTTGGTCAAGCCAACATGAATGTTAAGTGTTAAGTTCAAAGTTCAAAATGAACCATTTGAGTCATTATTTATTGAAAAGTGGTCCTGTTGGGACTGTGTACAGGTAAAGAAAAAAAGGAAACCATGATCTTGTCATTGATTCCATTAGATTATAAAAATCGGCATACAGGCTGGGAACTGGGCAGAGCCTTGAAAGAGATCCTCACTTTACGTGTGGTTGTAAATCTACTCTGGTAGTACATGGTGTTTCTGAGATAGTTGTGGGGTTTTGCTTTTCAACACTTGTAATTTAGTACTTTGGATAAGTAACATGTTTCTTCTTTTAACACCTTTTTTTCCAGCTATTTGATTAACAGAATGAAGCCTGCAAAGCTGCACTGCTGGGTTCTGGGTTGGTTTTCTGTGGCATTATGTGGTTGGTGTACTTCAGATAAATTCACTCAAAGGTAAGTTAATCTATAAATTAGAATCTCTGACAGTCCTTACTTAAGTGCAGAGTAAAACAATTTAACTTCTAATGAGTGGAAATTGTATTATTTTATGTGCTATATTTGGTGTGTTATTCTGCCCTTAGGTGACTGGTAAAATGAGGCATCTGCATTAGCTGGAGGAGTGAGGGTTGTGCCTGAGAAAAGCTTTACATTTGTTAATGTGTCAGCATGAAAAAAGGAAAGAAACATAAAAGTCATTCGCTGCACTTAAAACCTTTGCAATCCTGCTTTAAATGAATCATTTAGACTTGTGAGGTAGCAATGCCAAAAATCAGAAATAATTTTATGACCTATAACAAAAAACCAGAATCATCCATATGGCATGAATTGTACCAGCTCTTACACTGTATACTTTTTTTTAATATCTCTGCTCCCTCCTCTTGCTGTTTTCTTGGTTCTAATGATTTTACATTCCTTTTCATACAGCATCCCATCTGAGGCTGTCACAGTGCCAGGCAGCCTTTTGGTGGTTGTTGCACTTGACAAAATCTGAGCTTGAATACCAGTGGTCCATGGGGAAACCATGCCCCAGATCACATCCTTCTGTGGTAAAAGCTATTGCATTCTATTAGGAAATAAATTTTCCTCCTTCCTTTCAATGTTTTGGCAAGAGAGGGGTTAAAGGTGCCCAGTTTAGTGAGCACTTCATATAACAGCTACATTGCAGCTGGTTGGTAGCTTAGGCACAGTGCTGAGGTCTCCTGAATCCCCAGGACCTGGGCCATGGCTTGGCCATCTTGGTGGCAGAAGCACAGTGCTGAACTGCACAGAGCAGGATAACGGGCCAAAAAGATGGAAAGTATCCCTGAAGCTGGATAGGTATTAAATCCAAGGCTTTCCTTGGATTCCAATTACAAGCTTAAGTGTCTAAAAAACTTGAGCTATTTAATTTTTCTCAGTTATCTTTAGCTAGAAACTGCTTAGGAGAACCTGTTTTGGCATGATTCCCATTGCAGAAGCTTAGCTACTATTTCAAATACAAATGAAAAATTGTATTTTCCTAAGCCTTTTTTTCTATTGATTTTCAAGCAAGGAACCTTAGCTGCTCTACATTATTTGGGAATTATTCTATTCAGGTTTCCGCATTAGCAGTGAAGACCAGTTGGAAGTGTTAATAATTTTCATTGTGGCTATGCCTGATTGTTCCAGAGCTATTCTGCTAAATTACTTAAAAACCACAGTTATATGTGAATGCTTAAGCAAAAAAGGTGGAAATTGCAAAGTAGCAAAACCAGGGGAAAAAAATGAGAAGTGATAAAACGTGGGAGCATCCCTACTCCTCAGGTTGAGAGGAATTAGCTGTCTTATTTATTTATATATAATCTCTGGCAAACATTAATGGTGGATAAGTATATAATAACTTCTAGAGAATATATAAATTTATTTTTACAGTACTGCACACAGTGCTGTCAGATGGCAAAATAATTTAGAGTTCTGTTTTTGTTGGTTTTCCCACTTGCTGTTCTATTTAATTGCTCAGTGTGGTTACTTAATAGCTAATTATGTCTGGTGTAGTGTCTAGAAGCAACAGGTTTTTTTATCTACTTGTGGTATGTCTGCTCAAAACTGTTGGAAAATGCCTCTGTAGAACTGGCAAAGACATAGGCTTCCAACACTTTCTGAACAAAATTTTTAAGCATTTTTATTTTTTCCTCCATCTGTATAGGGATAAGATAGTACTGGTGCCTCTGTGAGTTATAGATCTCTTTATTGTAGAAGGCTTTGAAACACAAGTGCTTTCATAAAATATGGGGTATTCCTTCCTCAGTTCTTTCTTAAGTAACCTTCAGAGTGTCACAGTTTATTTATTGAATAAATTTGATTTCACTTAAAATTCATATTAAGCATTTTGAAAATGTAGTGTTAGAATTAAATGTCCATAAAATTATAAATTCAGCATTTTTTAGATATGTTTTTTACTTTTTGTTCTGGTTTTGCTTGGGTTTTTTGCTTGGGTTTTTTGTTTGGGCTTTTGTTTGTTTGGGTTTATTCTAAAAGATTGGAGCTTCTTGCAGGATCAAATTGCACCTCCTGCCATATCAGCTACATTGTTTATGGTTGGTTGTTGTCTTTGTTTTTAGAATAATAGTTAAAGTTCCAATGTTGTATACTGTCTTCTCAGCTAATATACCAATCAATAAGAATTAGGTGATTCTTAGCACCCTAAATAAAGATATATTTTTTTTTTAATTGTTGTTGTAAATCTTGCTAGTAAGCACTCTCCTAAATATAAACCAGAACATGTTTATTCCATATTTAAGAAATGGAAAGCATATGGAAATAGGCTGCCAGGAATAGAATTTGTTTAGCAATGGAGGGGTATTAGCAGGTTTCCAAGTATGTTGTTTCTCTGTGATTTGTTAGTTTGGTACTGCTGTGTTTGGAGTCCTCAAGTATTGCAATAGCAGTTATAAGCAACAACCAGCTCTAAAATCAATGCGTTACACTAGTAATCATTGTGCTGCTGGCTGAAGGTATTGCTTTTCTTAAAATGCTTGAGAAAAAATTGATTTGTCTGTCTTTCAACAGTGACAACCACCCTCATACCTGGAAGAAACTGTATCTTGTTCATCATTGGCCAGTGACTGTATGTAAGGTGAGATTTCTGTGTTTTGTTCTCTTTTTATCGTGGCAGATATTTAGCCTTGGACAATCAATGTTTGAAAACACAGTGAACAAAGCTTATCAAGTATTTTATCTTGATTATTCCCTGTATCTTTATAAAGGCTTTACTGATTTTGGTGCACCTTTTGCTACTTCCTCTGCATTCCAGAGTAACAGTAAACAAGACAGGATTGTGGAGTGATGCAGATACAGCAGTCAATGTAGGACATACTGTACACTAGGCCTTGTTTGTTACTCATTTTGAGATGTTTTATTAATTATAAACTTAATCCTAGATTTTCACTAGGCTCTGTAAGAAGGCTTCCTGCCTTGTCTGACTGAAGACCGTACTTGAACTGTCTGCTGCACAGCAAATTTTAGTTTTGTAGTGTTGTCTTCAGCATTTTAATGATAAGTCACCCAATATGGACTCAGGCAGAAAAAAGAGAGCTATAAAGCAGTTATGCAGGGGTGTCCAAGCATTTCTGTATTTTAGGGATGGGAACCAAAAATTACCTTAACCTTCCAATATATGTCTTTCAGAAGCGCAGCTAAAAGGTGAACTGCTTACGTCCCTTTTGTTGTTAAATACCTACTGCCGTCTGTTAAGTAAAGCATTTTTCCTATGCTGGAAATACTTAAAGGCCTCTTTTCACACAGCTAAGTTAAAAATATGCTACTTCAAAGTGGAAGATGTGATCAGGTCTACTGACACAGGGATGAACAACCCTGTGGATAATAAAGAAAATTCAGTTTCAGGCTGAAATCTCTGGGGCCAAAAAGGTCTAAATTCTGAGAGACTGAGCTTTATTTATTACAATATTAGAGTCTTATTTTTTTTGTACTTTAGGTACCTTTTTATTTCTCTGATTCCTATTTCTGGCAATATGTATAAAAGCAGTGGTAATAAAATTCACATACTGCCTAAGTTTCTGAGGAAAGCTAGATATATTTAACATTAGTTAAATATAGAGGGAAGTATCAATAACAAACCTCATATGTGCATGACTGACACCAAGAAGTGGCCACTATTCTGTTTGTTTACCTGTTTTCGAGGGAGAGTAAGGGCAAATTTGCTGCAATTTGTGTGATTTTTCTGCTGAGTAAATATCACTTACTGACTTCAACCAGAGATGCTAATGTTTGGGAATTTGTAGTGCCTGGCGTGAGTGGGCATTCATAGTCTGTAGCAGTGCAAACCCTTGCTTACATGACTAGTAATAATAAAAAGTCCCAAAGAAACCAAAAAACGCCCCAAACCAACCAAACAAAAAACCCGTACCAACCATTTTTCCCACTGTGTGTTTATGCTGGCTGCTACTCTTACTTCCAGAGTAGTGCCATTGAATCAATTAATAACCTTTATAACCTTCCAGTGAAATTGCAATGAATAATTTAAGACATTAAGCCTCTGAAAATGTGGGCTTTTTTACACTTTGCTCATTTCTTACGATCTTCTGTAGTAAGAGGTAGACAGAAGCATTTTGAAGGAGTGAAGTGACTTTCTGCTCATTTCCCATCACTGAGTCATATGGAGAAACAGAATCTCAACCATACTCCCGTAACAGCTTTCTTTTTGCCAGTGTTAATGTACGGGAGATTCCTAAATTCAGCTGTGGGCCTTTTCTTAAGTACGTAGATTATTCCTCATGTTCAGTATATTTGTATATGATTGCTGTTATTTCAGGGAGGAAATATTTTTAATGTCATTCTTCAATTTTAAACTGTTGACATGATGTTGAAAGGAGAAATAGCTGGGTGAAGGAAACTACAAAACTCATATCATTTACGTGAAAGACAGTGAGACACTACTTTATGCAAGTACTAATTAGACTACTTTGCTACATACTGTGTTCTTGATGGGTGTGTGGATGATCTGTCTTTTCATTCCTGGCTGTTTTACATATGTCAACAAGGTTTTCAGGCTTTTGAAGACCTTTCTTAAGTGGCACACCAGAAATTTGAGAAATTGGGCAGGTCTTCCTGTGTTTTAAACTGAGTGCAGCTGGTGCTTTTTAATACTGTGACCAGCACAATTGAACGGAAAATTGTTTTGTAATCATATCTTCTAAACTAATCTATTAAAATAAAATAGTATCATGGAAACCATAATAACCCAGGGATTTGACTACAGACTGCTGCAATAAAAGGGTGGAGGAGAGAGGGATATTCTTCCTCATCATGTGATTAGAAATTCTGGTACCATATAATTGACCTAAAGTGACTATAGCTTCAACAGAGATATCCAAAAAGAAATAGTGTTTCTATTCTTCCTTTAAGCCTTTGCTGTAAAATTATTGACAAAGACTGAACACTGAAAATTTTTTTATCTCATATTTAGTTAAAAAAAATAAAATTTCATTTGCTACTTAACACTGCAAACTTGAATTCAAGCTGTTCTGTTCACCAGCCTATTGTGTTGTCTTTCTTTGGCTCTTTCATTTGATCATCACATGCATGCAGTCAAAGGCAGATGACAGCAGGGTTTAGTACTCATTTCTTTATCATCCTTCCCATTCTCAACAGAGAAGGAAATGAATAACCTGTGAACTTGCACCGGACTCTCCCTATTTCACAAGGAAATGCCCACAGAAGGTTTTCCTCTTTTTGAAGTCTCCAAGATGCAAAAGCTGCTATAGTATTTCCCTTCTTAAGTTCCTGAATTAAATATCTTCACAGATCCATATAAAGAGACTGGAAAAGTCCCTCTTCTTGCCCGTGAGTTGCTCCTGTTTCCACCTAACTGGACTAACTTTAATTTCTGACCAGAAAGTTGAAGTGTGACTTGAATTAGTCATATGAAATTCAATAAATTGCACCACAGGCACAATTTATTAAGGGAACACTAAATTCATAATTACTTGAGGTCATCTGGAGAATTTAGTTTCTTTTTTGTTCTTTTTTTAAATAGAAGTAGTCACATCTAGCATTAGACCATAGAGTTCCTTAGGTAAAGGGATATCTTTATTTCTTAATTTGTGTATTAAGCCAGGTGTGTCAAAATGAGTTCAGCTTTTCACGTCTGCTATTTTGGAACAAAGTAAAGTTTTGGGTTTTTGTTGGTTTGTTTTTTGGGTTTGTTTTTTTTTTTTCAGAAATGCCCATGTAACTTGTAAGAGAACTCTTAGTCTATGCCTCACATGTCTCTGTGAATAAGGTCTGGTTTAGATTTTTTTGTGGGCCTTTGTCTTCTGTAAGAATAAACACATGAAAGACTTTAGCCTACCAACTCATGCTAGGTAGGTGTTCAACAAGAAGTAAACTTGTTTTATTTCACTCCTCCCTGAGTTTTTTCACCAACCTTATAAATTTTATGCATTCATTGATTGGTTTTTCCCCGGGGGGGGGGGGGGGGGAAGGACGGGAGGGAGGGGAATACCCACATACTGTTTGGGGAGAGAAATTGAGGAGGTGAACTTTCTCCGAAGTTTCAAAAGCAAGAATTTTTCATAGCAGTTGTGATGTTTCGTCCCAAAATAACACTTAAAATTGACCTTAGTTACAGAGATGGCCCTCTTAAACAGGATGGTTGAAAAGGAGAGCAGGATTAAGTATTTCACTTCTCAGAAGCTGACTTTTTATTTAAGCTTGGGGTATCTGCATGTGATTCAGCGGCACTACCCTCTCCTATGTACAAGCTGCTGTACCAAGGGATTTGTAATTTGACCAGCTCTACAGGTAACAATTCCATAACAGTTTGATGGTGTTTCACTTCTTGTCAGTTTGAAGGTGAAAGCAGTCTCCACAATTCTAGCAGCCACTGTTTGTCCTGTGTCTTGCTGTTACAAATACGCTAATCTCTCTTCAGCACTCCCTTTCAGCATGGCGGGTGTAGAGGCTCTTTGGCACTTTTCTTGGTGTTATATTTCATGTATGGTTAATTTGTATTTGCTTGATTATGAGATTAATTTGAAAAAGGAACACTGCTTTCTCTCAGTTTAAAGCAATCTAGATATAGAAGGCTTTCTGTGGTCCAGTGTCTACTTGAAAAGATGCATTTGTTAACTGTTTGAAGTCAGTGCTTGCCTGAGGTTGAATTAATCCTTAGCGATCAGTATATGATAAACAGGAAGGCTGACAAGAAGTGTTTTTGCAGAAGCAGCGGCAGTACCCAGCTTCTCAGATTAGCATTTGTTGATTTCATGATATTGATTTAAAATGAACAATGGAAAAATGCTGTGGCTGGAATTAAAAAGGAGGGTGGATGAAGCTGGAAAAGCATGCAGACTCTGAACTAGTGCACTGTACATTGCATTGATCTCACAGTTCTACCAGCACAGTGTTAACAGTGAGAGCCTGATGGAATGTGTAGAAGAAACTGCTGATAAGGTTACTGCTGTGATAGGGGAGAACTGATTCCAAATTTAAAATACTCTGGGCTTTACTTTAATACGTCTGAGACCTGGTTGAATAAGGAACACAATTGCACCGTTCTTGTTACCACCCTTACTTGAGCAATCTGGTTAGCTGTCAGTTGGTTGCTTGGGTTTGGTTTGGTTTGGTTTTTTTTTTCAGGGGATGATGCATTAGCTGCTGATATTAACTGGCTGTATTTGGGGATAAATAGCTGAACTCTCAGCTCCACAAAGCTTCTCCCATGACAGGAGAGATGTTGTTGACGCACTTACAATGTGTATTTGTTGAAAAATACTCCTTTCAGGAAAAAAAATAAAAGCTGTTACTGGGTTTAATTGCTTCTGTTATTGGTGGTGAGAAAGGAGAGGAAGTAAATGGACACAGATCAAGAAAGTCTTGCAGAGCTCACAATTTAGCTGTCACTGCCTTGTGGCATGTGGAAGGCAATTAGTGAGATTACAGGCTTCTCTGTTCTTCTCTACACTCTGCTCTTGCTTTGGCATCCATAAAAGACATTGTGGCATAATTAAGGCAGGATGTAGAGCCAAAAAGAAAAGCTATTAGTATAGGGAAAGAAAATCTGAGAAGGTTGTTATTTAATCATGAATAGTGTTTATTAAAAAAAAAAAAAAGCCTTAATTACTAGGCAGAGTAGAATCATAGAATCAACTATGGTTGAAGATCATCAAGTCCAACCATTAGAATAATCAGGGAAAATATTGTGATATGTGAATATGGGTTTGTTTTGTATTGTTCAGGAGTATGTACTCTGCTCTAAACAATAATTAATGTGTAGGTTGTTTCTCCTGCATTATCAAAAGGTTTGTCTGGGGCCTTTTTATTTTTGTATGAATGTATATAATCTTTCCTCCTCTCTCCATTTCCTTACCCCTCAAGTCAAAATATTTTCAAATTATATTCTAACTATTTGGAATAAGCAGCCTATTTAATCTCCTCTTTGTATTTTTCCCTTTTGATATAACAATAAAACTACTGGCTGCTAAAGATGGTTGTGTGCTTGTCTAATATTAGTGTTTATTTTGATGGTTTTTATTTTAATAAGTCTGGACTCCTTGAAAAAATCTGATGATGATAAAAACGCGGAGAGCTGCCGTCTGGAATATGATACATACAGGTGTAGCTCCATACATTTAGCATTGATCAGGCTACTTTCAATTACTTCAGAACCTGTCCTTTGTCTTAATTTTACACTGTGTGTTCAGGATGTCACCTGGCATTCACTTCGTCTGCTTCAAAACTTTAATGCCAGCTGGTCTCTATTAAGTGGCACAATCCATGACAGCTTCAAGTAACTGGAGTTCACCAGTTCCTGACTTGGGCAAGCAGCAGTTCTCATGTCTCATTAGAGCCTTGGACTACCAGTGAAAGAGCTTTTATATTTTCCTATTGGTCACAGGTAACAAATTCTATGTATTTTTTTTCCCACAGATGAGTGTTAACGATTGCGAACACCCTCCGGAGTACTGGACAATCCATGGACTGTGGTATGATCATAGGAGTGTTCTTATTTCAGCCTGGAAAGGAAAAGTCAAGTTTTGTACCTGCGTGATGAGTGCTTTTTTATATTTACTTATTTTTGAGGGCATAATCTATTTGGTTTTATGATTCGATGAAATAAAAGCCTTCATTTTGTTAGATATCAAAACCCTATGGTTCGATACAGAACTGAAATACACTTTTGTATCTCATGACTTGCTGAGCTCCAGAAATCCTCTTGCCACATGGACTTTTTATTTGTACATCTGCTTGCAAGATTAGTAGTATTCTCAAACAGAAAGGGAAGTATAGTTTCCCTTTTCCCCCTCCCCTCCCCCCTTACACAGAGTTTGTTAATGTCTTGTGATTGCTTGTAGCTTTAAGTATCGTAACTCAGCACAAATATTGCAAACGTACAGGCAAAACTAATTTGCTTTAGAGAAGTCAACTCATGGGGATTGATGCCAGTGGTAGCAATTCAAAGGGTTTCCTGACAAATACAGGTAAAAAATCAGTGCAGGAGTTTAAGCTATGCATCCTGGAAAGGCGAGCAACATTATGTCTAGGTTTCCAGTGAGTGTCTTGGTGATACTTGCAGAATCATCACTTGGTACAGTGCCTGGAGAAGGTCATTGTCATTAGTGACATCACGTGCAAGACCCTTCCATATAATTTACTCCTCCTGTATGACTTCTACACAGAGTGAGAGGGACTCAACAGCCTAATGAAAAGCCTCTGCATGGGGAGGAAGAGTTTTGGCCATAATTAATGGCTTGAATTTTTACTTCTAAACCATGGTAGA
The DNA here is from genome assembly GCA_039877255.1 of Loriculus beryllinus. Classification (NCBI taxonomy): domain Eukaryota; kingdom Metazoa; phylum Chordata; class Aves; order Psittaciformes; family Psittacidae; genus Loriculus; species Loriculus beryllinus. Next base: position 12,174 of record JBCJKH010063832.1, read on the forward strand.
TACTGATGGGGTACTTGTATTTCTAAAGAAAATCTCTAGCTATAATCCTGCCTATTTAAAATTCAGGCTAATGATACAGGCTAGAATGTTGCTAGGTACTATCAGTGAGTTGGGAAACATCTTTTCTCACTTTTATTTTGCTTCCCTAGGCCTGACAAAACTGGAGAGTGTAACAGGACATGGCATTTCAATGTCACTGAGATTAAGGTATTTATTTAAAGCAGAAACAGTTTCACCAAGCAGAGCTGAGTGCAGTTACTTTTGCACATCCTAAATGCAAAACCTGTAGCTTGCAATGTATCATTTTTAATGTTTGCTGAGAGGCGTGGTCTTTTAAGGACTCCGCAAATTCATTAGGTACTTCTGCTACTGCTTAAAGTTGCAG
>JBCJKH010063837.1:5821-40642 GCA_039877255.1 Loriculus beryllinus
TCTGGATTTGTTCCAACAGTTCTTTTTATGTTGAGGACACCAGAACTGTACATATACTCCCAAACGAGGTCTCACAAGAGCAGACTCGAGGGGCAGGATCACCTCCTTATGTTCCAGCACTAAACCTCATACCCATGAAGGCATACCATACGACTTGAGAGATATTTTCAAGTACACTTTCAAGAGCTGGAATGATATATATGTGTGTGCATATATATATAGATATATTTTAAAATAAAATGCCCACAAGCCTCCACAGGCTCAAATGTATTCAGAGAACGAATATGTAATTTTTAGCTTTTAATCCAACTAATACTTATCATTACTGCTGGTAAGACTCATCTAAAGCATGTACTCACCTTCAATGCAAGCACACAGCCATCACTCATTAGACTGGCAAGGTTCACCAGTTCTAGCTTTTCCAGCAGTACCACATCCAAGTAATAAACTAATCTTTGGGCACAGTAACTACACAGCCAGTTTGGCATTCACCAACCTGAGGGGCTCTCTCTTCACTCCTCAGAAGCTGAGACTATACATTACTCACTATAGTAACAACTTACCTACATATTCTGGAGTTCCCATAATTTCTCTTAGCTCCTCACTGCTCTTCATTATTCTGGAAAGGCCAAAGTCCACTATCTTAATGTCTCCCAGAGGAGACTTGCTGGTTAGTAGAATATTTTGGGGCTGAAAAACAAAAGGAGATTTTCAGTTTCAGGATCACCCAAATATAATGTTTATGACACCATACTGCATAATGCTTTTAGATCATGAGTAGTGATAATGCATTCCAGAACAAGTCCAATACCCAGGATCATTTATACTTCTCCCAAGGTGAACTTGAAGAGACAGGCAGGCTAAAAGGAGCAGCAGGATTTTCTGTTTATAACTGAGAATCACACATCTATGTTTACAAGCTTGGAACACACACAAAACACATGCCAACAGCTGTAATTTAACAATAGCATATAAATACCGTCACATTTGCACCTTTAGTCCCCCATATCACCTGTTTAACTCCCCTGCTTGCTTCCTACCAACAGATGGTGGAAAATCCTTCCTGTGGAAGGGTGTCCAAAAACACTCCATCTTTTTAAAAAGTCTGAACACACAGAAGTGTTTTGACTACCCCTGTTTAAAGAAAGCCTGTTGCAACCGACCTCAATCCTGTTCCAAGTACAAACAACTGCATTACAGAACACTTAACTGCACAACAGGGCAAAAAAATACAGCAGCCTGAAAAACAGGTTTTTAAGAGCATCACCTTTGGATAAACTTATTTGCTCTGACGTCACTAGATCCTGGCTGTCATCCTTCAAAGCAACTTTGTGGTCATTAAGAAGTTCTTTACCATCTCTTTTAAATGCTAGTTCAGTTTAAAGTCTGAAAGCTAACCTTAGACAACAGGTCTTAGGGACTTTTTGCAACTGAAGCATATCCTTGCCAAAAGAAAGAAAAAAGGTGTGACCCTCCCTGCCCTTAGGCCAATAATCACTTTGGGTTCTATAACGAACTTCTCTGAATGGTAACACTGGCACTTGACACTGCCTTCGTGCCTCCAGTGAGGCAGGGGTCCCATGAAAGTAAAGAAGCCCTTACTTATTGGGAGCCTGGATCATCTTGCATCAGGGGTGCCTGAGACAGGAGAAGGGCAAAAGAGTGAGAACACCAAAGCAACCACTGGCTGGTAATCCACCTGGATTAACACCAGCATTTATACTACTTCCCTCATCACCAGGCTGCTCTCTCCTCACCCCCTTGACAATCATGAAGGTGTGCTTTCACACAGGTAGCCTTGCTTCTGAACACAAAACTGTGCAAGAACATTTTAAAAGCCTCTGGCCAGTTCTTGCTGCAAGACCTAAATACAGCCTTCCATTCCCGCAAAGTGAAACCGTGGTATTTCAAACTAACCCCACCATGTTGTCAGTCTGTTTTCTGCTTGTAAATCTGTATTAAGAAAAGCTCTTTTTGGTACCTGGTGGCTGCACAAAGCCTTCAGGAGCTGTGCATTACCACCTGCTTTCTCGTTCACATTTGTTATTCTGTATTTGTATTTGAAAAGCAAACATCCAAAAAACCTGACCAGGACTCCTTAATTAGTCTCTCAGATGTTCTTCCCAGTGGGAAATTTAGTTACTTTCTGAAGAGGCAAATAGAAAGCATTTGTTCTTTATATTTAAATGAGGAAAAGTTTTTAATGGAAACTTTGTGAAACCCTGAAGCCTCTATTACAGTATTGTAGCAGATAATGTAGTTGCCAGAATAAGGTTTTATTGTCTTTTTTCCAAAATGATCTTCTTATTCAAAACACACCTATGCAGAAAAAAAACTACAGTATGAATTGAGTCATAGCCCTAAATCAATTCATAATGAAATTCCAGTTGTCTTTTTCTTTGAAGGAAGAACTCTGGGGTTCATGTTAAGTGACAGTCTAAACACCAGCATGAAACCTTACAGAAGGCATAGCTTTGAACTTACCATAGTTTTCAGCTTGACACAGTTACTGTAAAACTTAAGGAAGATCATTTTCACACATGTGTAACACTCTTTCTGTTTTGGTTTTCCTGTACTATAGCAGATCTAGGTTTGCCTAATGTTGATCAGCCCATAAAGACAAGAGAGATGCAGGCCAGAGGCTCTCCTGGTAGTCATTCTAAAAAGGGCCTTTCACTCTTACCATCAAGCAGTAATGAAATGCCTGATGAAAACTGTCAAATGGTAACACTTAAAAACCTCCCCCTCCAGTGTAGTAAGGCTTAAATATTCCAGTTTAGATCCTATTGTGTTATGCACCAAACAAAAACATAGGGAAAAATCCTTGGCTAACTGGGCAATCTGACCGGGTGTGCTTGACTACAAGTTTGGTATATGCACAGAAACCATGTGATACAGCCACAGGAGTCTAGCCCAATGCCATAGTTGGCACAGCCAGAAACAAGTACCTTGGGAAGGATTATAACAAGCTAAAAAGTTGTTTTTTCCAGGAATACTGTCAACAACCAGAAACTTGGGCTTTAGGAATTTGCTGTGTTGGCTATACCTCTGTCATCATGTTAAGAGTAACAGGAGTGAAAAGCATCATTTATCATTGCAAATATTAACTGCTTCTACACTTTTGACTTAAATCAGACTAAAGTATTGTCACATGGAGAACATGGCTTCCTTGACATCATGAATGTCAATGCAAAGGCCAAACTAAGGCAGTGTAGACAAAGACCTAGTCTCCTCTGAAACCTTATTCTGCATGATTTGTTTCTAGGAAATGTGCTTAGTAAAATAAGATGCCCTAAACCCCTACCTTGGAAGCAGGTTTTGGAATCTTCTAAACTAAATAATGGCAAAATCCATATTTTGCAAACTTGCCATTATTCCAGAAGTTTCTACAAGCCTCCCACCTAATATCTCTTGTATCTTTAGCTGGTTTCAAGAAGAGTATGACTAAGGATACATAATAAAGGTCATGTTTTTAAGCTAATCATTGCCTCACCCTAACTTGCAACATGAATGAAGTTAGGTACCTATTTTTATGATACTGTAAAAAAGATGAGATCCCTAGAAGACAAGACAGGAATTATCCAAGGAATAATGAGCAGAAACATGAAAAACAGACTAGCTGAGATACCCTAGCTACATTGTGTGTAAAGACACTAAACTAGGCTGATCAGTCTACCCTAAAAATAGTTAAAGGGCTTCCATACCATTAAGAAATTAAATAGAAGAGTTTGGGATATTTTTTGGTCACTTATGGAGCAGACATACTAGACATGAATCAACCTTATTCCCTAAAATCAGCAATGAAAGTCGCATAAATTAAGAAACAGGACTATAATTAAAATAGGTTCTGTAAAATCTGGATACTCTATACCTGTCTGCTAACAAAGAGCTTTGCCTTAAAGGTTTGTACTGCAGATTAAACTCTTCTTTTGCCTTGAAAATTTGATATTTTAAGATACAGCCTTTCTCTTAGTTTCCTGGATATTCCTTTAGACAAAGAATACTGCGCTTCTAATGATAATCCATTTCTGTGTAATAAACATTCCATCTTTATCCTCCTGGAAAAGTGAGAAGATCAGCAGTGTTCCTTCTTTTGTAACTGCATTAGTTTGCTTGCTGAATATTAGGGTAAAATGACACCCAAAATAATTTCCAATTATTTTGCTACTTGTCCTCACTGAATGCAACAGCTTGACTACAATACAGAAGGAAGAAGGGAAAAGCTGTCTGTTGGATAACCAGAGTGATAATACATAGTACATGGGAGTGCTGCTTGGAACCATCATTCTCCCAGGGCTATATGAGGCTCTACCTATCTCTGCTGCAGAGAAGATGCAGCTAGCCCTTCCTTCCTCAGTTCCCACACCTTTATAATTCTCTTCCATTCCCAACTACCTTAAGCTTTCACCAAACACCAATTCAAGCTGAAGTCAAACAGCAAATGAAAACAGGAAGGAGTCTTCCCTTACTCTGCAGCTTTTATGCACCATTAAGAGGAGATGAAAGACTCCTGACTACAATCTATGCACACCCTGCAAAATAAATAGCATCCACACAATACTGTCAAGTGAGACTTAGTTTGCACTCTGTAGTGTTATATTTGCTCTTTTCCCACGTCAAAGGTGGATTACATGATTGTATTTTGCTATTAAAACTAAGCCATATTTCAACTGTCTTTCAGGAGAACCATACTTTTGGAAAGAAGTGATCAGGTGGCAACCTTGCTAAGTAAGCCATATCAAAACACCCCTTTATTAACATGCAGTGTTTAGCCTCATAGAATATATCTTTCATCTATTAAGTGGACAGACAGAAGCTAAAGCAAGCTAGCTGTCAGTGTCATTGATTAGATTTACAGTGTAAAACTACAACAAGCAGCTGTCAGTCACATACTGAGAGCCATTTTGACTTAAATTCTTCTGGGTGTAGAGCCTGATTTTTTTTGAGGGTGCAACACAGGGACAATTGAATGGACCTTCCTAAACTTATCTGTACCAGACAAATTCAAAAGGAAACCTTTAGAAACCCAAAAGGTGAAACTAATAGCATAGAAAAACATTTTAGCAAGCTTTTTGATCCTAGCAAACACCTCACTTAACAGCAGTACCCTTGCACAAGTCTTGCAAATATCACCACAAAACCAAGTACTTAGTAAATTCCATTGTGCTATAAGCCACTAGGAAAACCAGTAAGAGCCATAATATAATCAAGAGGAGATTGAGGCCAGTAGGTTAATAAACATGCAGCCAAAACAAGAACCCAAGTTTTTTTTCAGAACGTTTTCAAGTACGCTTTTTCTGAACTGGTTTTAATTTTACACACTTTGCTTCAAGGAAATTCAGTGGCCAACCAACACTGAGTGTCTTGTCTAAGCATACTGGAACTGTAAGGAATTCTAACTGCTTATTTTGAGTCCTTCTGAACACTTAGTCTCACGTCACCTGCTAAAATATTCCATTCATTATTTTCATCCAATTATTAATATTTATGTGCATGACTAAATCAATAGGCTACAGAAAAAGTCTTCCTGAATTCCACAGATAATTTGAATGATTGGTTGGAAAACCAGGCAGGTGACATTTATGTACAAATACTACCCATCATCTGCTTTAGCTGGTGAATGGTTCATTATGTGCTAGGTTATACATGAAGTACATGCAGCTTGATAACGGAGTCTAGTGGCAGCTTTGCAATACTGCCAAAATGCAATTAAGTGTAAGTAAGGATCTCAGCAACAGAACAAGCACGTAGCAGCTTACTACGTACTTAGTAAATATGGGAACTGGACATGTAAAAAGATTTCAAACATTTCAATGCAAGATACTTTTTATACTGCCTTGCTTAGTGATAAAGCAGTTCAAGCTCAAAATGAGCTCAAATTGCATCTTCCATAAGAGTGTATGGATAAAATTAACTGCAGCTTGGGAAACAATAGTTTTTCTGGATCCCTGCTACAATTCAATTCTTAACCATACTGCACATAAAAAATGAGTCAGGTCTTTCCCAAAGTACTCCCTTGCAATTTAAGGTGCAAGGCAAATCCACTTTTGAATTTATTACATTTCACTGATCAAATGGAGTTTACATTTGACGTAATCATAGAAAATTCCCCTGGTGCCTACTGCATCCCAAATGCTGAATTTTATCATTTGAAGAATAGCTAGACAAAAATTGTATTAATTACAAATTAGGATTAGTATGACAGATAGCCAATGAGAAAGTCAGCAGAGAAGAAATTAATGAGAAAAATACAGCAAGAATCTTACCTTTAAGTCAAGATGAACCACATTGTTTCTGTGCAAGAAGGAAACTCCTTCTAAGATCTGCTTCATAAGTCGTTTAACATCCTTTTCTTTGAAGGCTTCCTCTCTTTCAGCCACACACTGGTCAAAGATTTCACCTCCAGCAGCACTATGGAACAATATGATTTTTACTATTTCAAAGACTAAGTTATAGCACCCGTTTTGTTCTACTTGACCTCTTTTATTTAGAGTAAGCAACATCAGTGGGCAGTAGCATCCAATAGTGATATTCTCAGTTCTTCAACATTTGGCAAGCTTTTACAGCCTAGGAAGGCTTCTTTGCTTTATTATTCTTTGGAGAGAAGTGAAGACTTTAGTCATTTAGGTTAGAGAATGTGAATGCTCCAGAAATTTTGGGGACTACTGTGGAATCACTACTGACCGTGCCTTTAGATGAATGCCACATTTGTATAAGGGCAGTGTATACATAACAGATGTGCCTTTTACCATAGCTATGAAACTACATGGTCATTTGGCCAAGGTAAGCCTTTGTGAACACAAAGCAGAACAGCTCCAGCTCCATCCTCCTAAAAAACACTCTGCACATACACAAAAGACTCAATGTAAAGTCTGTAATTGCACTGTTTCTCCAGTCTGTGGCATAGAGGGATGCATTAACTTTCTAAACAACTCATCTAAAAACACTTGTGAAAATCTTAGCTCTCCGCTTGCATCCTCGTCCTTTTTTTCTATATGCTTAAATAAATAGCAAAGTAACAAAAGATATACAAATAACTAGAAACGAATGAATGTTTTTAAAGTACTCCAAAGCCACATAACCATGTAGCATTAGAATTAAAATAAGCAGAGCAGAGGCTCCATCTTAAAACAAGAATGGGTGTAAGAGCATTGAAATGGGGCCATTTTGCATTACTACCACTGTCGAATTACCACTGTGAAATCAGCACAGACACACTTTGTTCTGCATGAAGTTCTGGCATCGCCCCTTGGTGAAAGATGGTGAAAGGCCTGAGGACAGCATCTTCTCCAGTTACCCCAAACTCTGACATGCCAAACATGACTTCTTGTACAAATGTTAATCTTTATTGATGCGTAGCCATCTACTCTGCCTTTGCTTGCACTTTTCTAATGAATTACATTACCTGGGCAATCCAGAAGACAGACACACATCCAACATGAGATTTCTAACAATGGTGCGTTTGGATTATGGACCCCCAGAAAAAGAACACTTAAATATACTCCAGTTTTCATTTTGCCTATACTATGCTGCTACAGTCCTCACTGTTTATAAAGCAAGTTTTTTTGCCTTCCCAGATATTCTTATTACTGAGTTAAAATTCTCCCTGCAGATAGTCTTATAAGGAATATGAATTTAGAAGAGGGTTACATCTTAACACTTCAGAGTTCTCTATTTCTGTTCTGGATGCTGGTACCTGGCACAGCAATACAATTTGATTTATTAAACTAAGATCGTCTTTTAGAAAAGAAGCACCCATTACATTATTTTTCTTCAAAGATGAGAGAGCTCAAATATAAAATGGGGCTTTCAAAGGAATACAAATACTTTAATTCCTCTAAGAAATCTGCGTATGCCTGACACTATCACATCTTTCTTCAGCACATTTTGAATTCAAAGAAACAATTAGTACTATTTCAGCTTTGACTGGGATTCAGATATTAATGACATTTCAAAACTGGACATGCACCAGTTTATTCTAATATTCTAAACCAAGTTCCTCTAAAAAGCAACATCAATTGGAACTTCAAGACAGGGATAGAAAAAAAGTCTACTGTAATCAAGAAATCAAAGCTTCTACTTCAAATATGCAACAAAAAAGTTACTTAGAAGAATGATTTATTTCCTTGTAGCAGTAAATTCTCATGCACATACAGTGATAAGATCTACTACCAAAATTGCTAACATAATGTGTTTTACAGCAACAACCCTAGGGTTTTGCTGGTGTAGCTCTACCACCATAAAATAAGCAAAACAGTACTTCTATTTAATTCTGTGAAATCTGATTTAAACCCAAAACCTGCTGTGGCCAATCAGGGATCACACTGAATACAGACACAGATGAAAACTCAGCAAAAGGTAGGCCTTACAAAGCCCTATTTGCTCTATGTCTACCTGGTAGATATCTGTTAAAATTAGCTTACACTAATAATCAAATTAACATTGAAGTAAGCACCAAGTTAAAATTTAAGCTACACAGAATACTATACTTAGAGAACTTTGAATTAAATGTGTTAAAAGTCAAAGCAGTGCCAGCTGAAGGAGACAATGTCCCATCACTGAAATCAAGATACAGCACTACCCAATGAGACTAGAAAACACTCAATTCAGATGACTTTTAAAAGGTATTTCAGGACTTCCCAGTACTTCTGCAGATTCCTAGCTTCATCAGCATTTGTAAAAGTGAGACAAGCAAATAGGACCCTTACACATTCATATCCACTTTGTGACTTAGGAAAGAGGGCTATTCCCAGTTATTATAGGCAAATACACTCAACATTACACCAGTTTCATTTTTTATCAGCTTCACTACTTAGGATGCAGCTGGAATAACGTCTTCCAGACAACTCCTTCTTTCCAAAATTACCACAATGAAACAAGTCACTAGCAACCCTTTACAAGAACACGGGAAATTTGTTACTGCCAGCCTGTTCCGTGTATTGTTGCTGGGGAGTGAGCTTAACTGATTCCCTTAAGCAAAACAGTCAGTGGTTCTGAGCCAACCCAGTCACAAGTGCTGGGAGTACAGTGTCAAAACAAACTCCAGAAAGGTTCTCCCACACACCTATGCCAAATTCTGACAAGCTCCTTAACAATAGTTTCAACTCAGTTGTTTTGCATTCCCTAGCTAGAGCTCATGGGAAAAAAATGTAATCCATATACAGAAGGGATTAAAATACCCGTGTCCCGATTTTGGCTGGGATAGAGCCAGTTTTCTTCCTAGTAGCTAGAAGTATTACGTATATTGTATTATGGGCATGTCGTTGCAATGCTTTCTGAAAACATGCAGACCAAGAGTTTGCTGGTGTTCATCACATTCACCCATTTGTCCTCTGAGAACACATTTTGCATTAAGCTGCATCTTTTCGAATGGTCATTATGAAATAGCAAGTTTGCAAACCACTGTGTATCCCCACCTACCTCCACAGAAAGCGTTCCTAAGGGGATAAAAGCAAAGTATTGTCCTTAGGACAAGAAAGTCTTTAGGAAAACAAGCCATCAACCTGAGAAAAGAATTGATAAGGAGATATTTAAGAGCACAAGGTTTGGAAATCTAGTGTTGCTTGGAATGCATTATTTCTCCAGTGCATGCTCCCTTAGCTCGGTGTATGGAAAGTGCAAGACAGAAGAACTTTTTCCAAACTTAAAGCTCAGGCGATCAGAATTCTTTAGTTATTTTGCTTATGAAAGCACTGTTGTGCTATTAACTTCTCTGTAGTTTCAAGTGAAATCTAACTGCTCTTCATCAGTGAAAAGCATGCTAACACTTTATTATTGCTTATCAGCATAAAGGAGCTAAAAGTCATTTGGAAGTCTGGAGCATTAATCTTTGTTACAATCATGTTGACTTTCAATTCAGTGGAGACTGCTTATCTTCCTTGAAACATATCTTAGCAATGCACTGGATGGAATTCAGCATCCGACCTCTTTCAAGTGCACTTACAGTACATGAACCGAGTCATTTAGTGTATCATCAGAAAAAGGTTGAACAAATCTACTTCAGTGCAGCAGAGAAAATTAAACATTCCCCCAGCTTTAATGGGTCAGGCTTGTCTTTTAAAAGACTCAGAAGTGCTAATCCTTAAAGTACAGATATATGGAGAAGTTGCAAGAATACACTTCATTTCCAATGCTGAGTGTGACCATATACAGTCTCCAAGACCCCAAAATTTACTTCCTGAACCTTATGCTCTGTCAAAAGCCTTTCTGGAAAAGGTTTTCTTTGGAAGATAAATGGAAATTCATCTGCTATTACAAAAAGATCAACCAAGGTGTTCGCACTGCTATCGGCAAAGGAGGTTCACATTCACCACTGCTGACAGTCATACCCCCCTTCTTTCCTTGGCTAGGCATACTAGTAGATTGTAAGCAAGATGTAAATTTACTATATTTTTTTCCAGTGTAAGGCTGCCACAACACATCAGTGTCCAAAAAACCTGAGAAAACTTGAAATCCATCTCTGGTGAGAGGACACAGAATCATAGGATAGGGTTGGGAAGGACCTTAAGATCATCAAGTTCTAACCCCCCTGCCATGGGCAGGGACACCTCACACTAAACCATGCCACCCAAGGCTCTGTCTAACCTGGCCTTGAACACTGCCAGGGATGGAGCATTCATAACTTCCTTCGGCAACCCATTCCAGTGCCTCACCACCCTAACAGTAAAGAATGTCCTCCTTATATCTAGTCTAAACCTCCCCTGTTTCAGTTTTAACCCATTACCCTTTGACATACAGGAAGAGAAGCACCCAAATGCTTTAAGTTGTACATATTAAATGCCTTTTTTTAGAGGGGTGTCTTAACCTTTTAGATCAGGCCACCCAAGAACTACATGAAACAGAAGCAAAAGGTAACCAACACCATGTGAAAAGTTTTGCCCTAAAACCTTTTGAAGAGCTCCAGCCTTGCTTTGAGCCTGCCATTTAGAACAACTTTGTCAGTTACTGCAATAGACAAGATGCAAACATCGGAGCAGCACCGTTATTTCTGATTCCAGTGGTTTTGCTTCAAGTTCTGTCTGTTGAATCCCATGCCAAATGAATTGTTTCTGGGCAGCAGACTCTGACCAGTCACACCTCCAGTAAGTAGGACAGTAAGTAACATCCAAGACAACGCAAGTACTAACATTATCCAGGTCCAAATATATAGGTGATAAAAGCACTTCATCCAGCATATCCAATAAACCCTGACTGTGCCTTCGAGATTATAAAGACAATGTTTTTAACTTTTGTTAAACTAAACATAACAAAATTCTACTATATTCATACAAGATCCTGGCAGGTAATTACTCAGTTCACCTAAATATACTTAATAGAATCGATTTTGAAGTTACACATACAAGTTTCTGTACTATCTGACTGATCTCTTCTATCTGTCCCATAGATTTATAAACATATGGAGATGAACACTTACAAAAATGCCAGTTGTTAAGCATTAGATGTTCTTTTGCTTTCTTTCAAAAGAAACTCAGAAGAGCCAAGTTATTAAATTGCTTTTTTCCTTTTATATGTTATGTGTCAGGTTTCCCAGGCTGCATCCCTACAAGTCCCATCCATTTTCTTTTTCATTCATTCATTCATTCATTCATTCATTCAATTTTCACTGAAATACAGAAACATGGCTGGCCCACAGGTTAGGTCCAGGCTCTACATACTACCCCTTCGAACTTAGCTCTTCAAGGCCTACTTGAGTACTCTGCTTAAGGTCTTGTGACAACAAACAAAAGTCAGAAACTCTTGTCAGGGTGGATGCAGATGGCCACTGATTTGCTGTCCTGGAGCTGAAGCCAACACCGTAATGCCTCATTGCTTCTCATTATTCAGCACTTAACAGACAACAGTTAGAGGGCAACTTTGTTTTCTATCAAAAATTGATACTGCTGGAAAGACAACCCTCCATGTTACATTATTATTTCTCTTCATAAAGGCAAAGCACTAGGTGTCCCTTGCACACCTTAGGATTCAACACAGAATCACAGAATCATAGACTGGTTTGTGTTGGAAGGGACTTTTAAGATCATCCAGTTCCAACACCCTGCCATAAGTAGGGACACCTTCCACTAGAGCAGGTTGCTCCAAGCCCCGTCCAACCTGGCCTTGAACACTGCCAGGGATGGGGCAGCCACAGCTACACCCAGTAGCTGACAAGTACATAGAAGACCTGTGGAATAGGAATCATGCTTCACACCTGTAAAGAAATTGGAGTTCTCTAAAACACAAAAATACAACCAGGATAACACCAAGCATCCCCTGCTCACAGATGTCACTGACAGGTGAATCAACCCCCTCGTAGCAGCAAAGCAATGAGGTGTCATCAGAAAAAGTATGGATGCTGTCACAGAGCTGCCTCGAAGCCTGAGCTGGATGTGGGGTTGAGATTACAAATTTTGCAGGAAGGTTCAAAGGGTCTATCTGTCAACTGGAACAATTACTATAGCAACATGGAGATCTGTGACTGCACTGGCAAGGCTCTGATCCTTCCATGCTGAGGACATGGGAAGAAAAGGCAGAGGAAGAAATATTACAAAAGACCTTTCAAAATCTCAACACAACGTTAGCACAATCAATTTCATTTCAGTACTTTTCTTGTGTAAGACACTACTGCTTTCAATCTAAACTGATGTCTCTTAAGTATTTGGTTGTCCTCCTCAAAACCTAAGGTATTTTATCTTTTTTTACCCCCTATGATTTAAACAACAGCAGGTTTTGTAACCTTCCCTAGGCCATCTGCCTTAAGTATACAGTGTATACATATCCTTTCTTACTAGGATGAATCAGCCTGCTGCAGTAGGACCTAAAGTATGACACGTATACGCAATGAAATGAATGTGCAATGACTTTCAGGAATGTACTCACTGAGAATCATATAACCCCTCAAAGCTCATAGCATGGATGCTTAGACCCAAGGACTGCAGGCAGGGTATCCTGGCACCACTGGTGTGTGCCAGACTTCCTTTCTTTGCTGCCCATCTAGTTTCTGTACTGGTGAATGTGGCACCACCAACTCCATTGCTGAACTTCAACGTATGTGTGAGATACCACAAGTGCGTGAGATACACCAAGGAGGACTGTGACAAAGCAAAGCAGCCAGGGCATTCTCAAGAGCTGAGAAAGTAAATTGTGTTTCTAGAAGGACTCCTTTGAGGGAACCAGAAAACTCAGGATGTTTCTAGAAGGCGAAAAGATGCAGGAAGGTTTGATGACTCATCATTTAATGACTTTGCTTTTCAATCTGTTCTTTCTCCTGATCTCTGCTCATTCCTGGGACCACAGGATTTTCCCTCCAGACTACTTCAGGATAAGGAATGCATTAAGATGGCACAGCTTCCTCTCACTTGCAGATGCCTTATGTAAGAAATAAGAAAGAATAAGAAGGCCTTTCCATGGTCCATGTACAGGAGATGAGAAAAATGTGGGTTGCAACATCATAAAACAAATGGAGGCAACCCAAAGCAGCTAAAGAAAGTGGATGTCTCCTTGCTCCTTTTACCTGCAGAAAATTTAACTGTTGCAAAGAGTGGTCTATATTTTACAGATCTATAATTCATCATGTTTTATAATGAGAAAACTCATATTTGGAGACTGTATGTTATCATTAACCAATGCTGAAGTTCACATTAATGTCAGGCAGACTCAACACAAGAGCAGTTGTAGGATTTTGTTGTTAAGATTCTGACTGCAGCTTTAACAAGTCTTGCTTTTGGCCATCTTGCCTTTCACTTTCTGTTAATCCGTACTTAAAACTAAAAGTCACTGTGTCATATAGAAAGTGTTGTGTAGGCACTGCAGCGATTACAAAATATGAAATAGCTGTTCACTTCTTCATTCTGAAAATGGAGAGAGGTACATGGAAAACCCTGTGCTCGTTGAAGCACAGGAAATAGATGTGCCTTTTCTTCTTGCACTTGTAAAGACACTGTTCTTTCAGTTGCAGGCAGACGTTACAATGGATAATGGGTAACAAACAGGATTCACATTCTTGGCACTCAGTCAATTAAAAGAAATACCAATTGCATCCTGCAAATATTCCCATGGTGCCAAACCATCAGAGGAGTTGGCGAGTAGGAGGAGTGAAGGTGTGATAATTGAAGGAATTGCTACTTGAGAAGTCACAGGAGCTAATGTGTTAGCTCAGCATGCGGGCAAGCTAGGACGTTCCCAGCTGCTGCAAAAACTGGGTGGATGCAATCCCTGGCATCACTCGTTGGGACAAGATGAATCACAAGTGCTTTGGTAGCGAGCTACCATGTCACAGTGAGCCAGATGGAGGTGGTTACTTCCCTGATTGATTGCCTCTTGGGCTACCGAGGGCTTTTCCAGCAGGCTAATGCCTTTCTGTTGGCACTCAGGGAGCGGTGTGTCCGCTTAGGTCAGCACCGTGCAGGAATTTCTGCCTTTTGGCCACATGGCTGTCCCACAGATGGAGAAGGAAGTAAATAAGGAGCGAGGGGGAGAAGGTGACTCCAATGCACACCGAAATAACACCGACTTCTGATGCCTCCCTAATAGGCGTTGCTGCTAATGAATTTTCTGGCACGTGCTGAGTTAACAGGGGTGAGCAACACTGAAACATCTTTCAGTTAAACCCAGTGCTTTACAAAGGCTAATTGAAAAAGCAAGGAGCAGCAGGGGTGGGGTGGGGAAGAACAAGGCAGAAGAGGGGGTGAAGGGAGAGAACAGCTCTATTTTTCAAGAACTGAATATGAAATCTTGCAACAGATGAGTTTACATGCAAGCCTGCACCTCATCAGGGCAAAGATACAGTGAGTGGAGTCAAGTAATTTTCCTCTGCACACATCATCCCCAGCCCCTTACCCTGCCCAGCCAGCTTTCTCAACTGTGAGCTTTAGAATATAAACAGCCAATAAGTAAGGACAATAACTGTAGTTCCTGCTGAGAGCTAACTCTGCCTGTCATGCATTTGCTGGGTCCTAATACAGGACAGTGAATAAAGCTTCATTACAGAACAATGGAGTTAGCTGCCAGAGCCTACAGATTTGAATAAACAACAAATAAGCAACATCTGCTCCAGCATATGTGTATGGTAAAAAAAAAAGTCACAAAATAAAAGAATTTGTAAATGCCAAAAGCAACACTAAACTGCCAGTGCTACTGTAGAGTGAATTTTTAATTGCACATGCATACAGGCAGGCTGTGGGTATTAGTCTCACATATGTCTGGTTGCTGCCAACCTGGGAGTATAGATGAATTTAATTAAATAAGGATTATCCCTTCTCCCCAGTACAATTACTTATTTATAACAATGATAAAATTGCCTAATAAAAAAGATTGTAATATTTTTTAAAACAGAGCTAGAAAACACTCTGCTTTCCCTGTAAGTCATTCAGAGATGTTTGGGGGTTTGAGAGTCTTTTAAAATTAAGTCTCAGCATTCTGCCAAGAGAGAGGGGAAAAAAAGCCTTATCATAAAGCCTGCTGCAGTTAAACAGCCAGAATCTACATTATGGAGAAATATAAAGAAGACACACAGCAGCCAGGGAATTGGCTTTCATAGGGAGTGTAGAAAATTAAGCAATTGGACTAAAATTGAGGCCAGGCTACAGAGCCAAAGGACAATACCACTGGGAAAAGTGCTTCCACAAGTCACTCGTCTCTAATATGCTCCATCTAGGCAAAGCAGTCTGTTCCTATCGATCTCTATTTCTTCTCACAGGGAGCACCTTGCACTTTCCTGCTCAGGTGAGCTCCCATTTCAGCAGAGTCACGTCAGGCTCTCACATCTTCATCTTCACTCACACCCTTTCCAACAGAGCCCACAACTAAATAAGAGGGGGCCCTTATGGTATCAGGCACTGCATGAGCCTTGAAAAATAGGCAGCTTGTGCCCAAGGGAATGTGGAGGCCAAATCTTAAATTCAGGCATGGTCTCCTGGGAGTTGAAGTTTGCCTTGTACAGGCTCATGATGGGCTCTGTTTCCCACTCAGGCCTATTTTGAGGACCCCTGCTTATGTATCTGAGACACATTCTGCAGAATTTGGTAGGAACCTTCTTAAGAGAGAGGTATTGTTCACTACCAACAATATCATGTTCACAAATGGCCTTTTTTAGACTGTTTCCATGATGCAGAGCAAGTTGAAATTGCAACAAAACTCCCGGGGGTCTGGAGGGGGGCACCATGTAAGAGCAGTGGGAAAAAGAGAGAGAATAAGGAATAAAAGCCTGTAAAAAACAGCCGGAAATCTCCACTTTAAATTTAGGCCAAGCATTAATGATACTAAAACAACAGAGAAAGAGAGAGAGGGGAGAGAAAAATATTCCAGTGCTTAAGCAAAACTCTGAAATAGTATTAGAGTTCTGCAAAGGCATAAACCTTATAGAAGTTCATTTGGCTTGTATGATTTTATTAACCACTTACATGAATTATAGTCTGATCAGAATTCAAACCAAATAATTACTTTCTGTGTTTTCCGTCATGAAATTACTGCTAAATACGTGCTTATTCCTGTGTCTTAAAAGAGTATTCAGGGCACATACTTATTTTTTTCTACTTACATTGGTAATTGCTATACCTATACAATCTGTTAAATCCTTTAACTCATGCCCTTCATCATTAAATAGCGCAGCCATGTTTTAGAGATGGACAAAGAAAGGAAAAAAGAAGCACTTGTGGGTATGTTATTATATTTTTTTATCTTTTTCCCCACTGGTCTTTGTCCACAGTCTCTTTTTTTTAATTTCTCACTGAATGTTTGTCCAAATGGTGTTTTTCACTGCACCAGTCTTGGGGAATTGCTATTCTTTGTATAGATACTGCTATGAGCATACTGATATGGGGGCTTGTCTTTGTTCATGAAGATCAAGACATCCATCAGAAAATAAAATCAAAATAACCTCATGGAACTCAGATGACAAATCATGCAGTCTGAACTGCAACAAGCACCTGACATTAAACCCCAAAAGTCACTGAAGCCACACATAGACAGACTGAACACATACAATCCTGCCAGAAGATGTGGCAAGGACAGCTGAATGTCATAGGTATGCAATCTATTACACAGTTAAAAAGCCCCGTAGCAGAACAACAAATGTATACTTACAGGTCATGTGAAAACAAAAATAAGCCCTTCAGAACTAAGGAATGCTTCATTTACTCCATCACATTTACTCGGCTCTAGGATTTACTAAGAAACCCCCCACACACTTCGATGAAAACACTGGCCTCACTGAAGTCAGTAGGACTTCACTGCCTACAACAGGCTTATGATATCACTCCTGCAATGGCACTTCAGCCAATGGCATCTGTGAATTAGCAGCATCAGTGGATATCTGAGTCGGTATTTTTTAGATACCTGTGTATGAACTTGGGTTGTTTAATTATCTGTGCTGGCTCCCCAAAAGTAATATAATGTAGTCCTCAAAAAATGAGGCTCATCAAACTTTCACCTTTGTTGCTCTCTATCTGGTTTTTGCTATTCGTTAGTTCTTTCACATGAAGTTTTTGTACCATTAAAAAAGATAATAACACACACACACACACCAGTCCTTATTTAAGCTCTGGTTAGCAAGGGTCCCTAAAGAGCAAGGCCAAGTACTTCCTGCGCTGGAGGCTGAACAGCCATTTCCCCAGTATTGCCACCGCTGATAGCAAAAGCTATGCAGGATCCAAACTCAGATTGCCCCAAATGACAGCATAACATCTGGTCTAACAGCTTTGCTCTTAATCCTTTCATAGACTCCTCAAATCACTTATTTTCTAGCACAAGATTCAGTGCTATGTCAGCTCATGGAGTGATAGTCTATGTAATATTGAATACTCAGGTAACGGGAGAGAGGCCATGCTAACACTACAACTACCTGTTTGCATGGTCCTGGTTGAGTTGGGTGCAGAGCAGTTGCAGAGTCACTATTTCCAACCTCCTGGTTGACTTATTTCCTAGGGGTCCGAGACCTGGCAGATGAAGGGTCATCTGAATCTGACAACTAATTCACCAAGCAGGAGCAAAGCTTTGGTAGTGCTTGGAAGAGTAGAAAGCTTTGCTTAGAGCATCAGACAGGGACCCCACACACTCAAAGCTGTACATGCGAGGTACCCTTTTCATGTGCACTCGTATCTGCCTGACAACCTGAGTATATTTTACACCCCTATGATTTATCTGGTCATATCATCACTGTTCTAGACTGCCACACCTAGAGTAATATATCCAAATGCCAGAGATGATGGGAGCAGAGGGAAAATGTATTGTTCGGCTAAACTTTAGAAGCAGCTACATGGGAACAGTGTTTTAAAAATAAAACTGGCCAAACTGTCTGTTTCTTAACACTCACCTAAAGCGATATCAGGAGCATTTCCATACAGTGTTTCATCCTCAAAACTCTGAATCTGAAAAGGAAGAGAGGAGAAGCAATTTTTAATAATGGTAATGATTATGCCTTATTATGAGGGGAGTAGGACTAAAAACAGGAAAAAATTCGGGACATTTCCATGTGAAAATGTAAAATCTTTCAAATGATTCCTTTTTGGTTGCTTCCTCTTTAAGATATTTGTTCTTGTCATAAACCACACTCTAGTCTCAGAACCTTTCCAAGCCTTGCTCAAAGTCATCAATACATGAAGGTTCCCAACACATAAATACACTGACAATCTTGTTTGAACAGCCTAAAAGAACTATCCCTAGGAAAAAAAATATTACTTACTAGAAGGAACCCAAGGAAATGTAACCATATGGAAGCAAATTCTTGCCAGAGAGTGCATGTAAGGTTGGGATTTCTTTTTGCTTTAGGAACGAAGACCCATTTGACTTTTTCATAGTATCAATGGAACATCTTGTCATGGCGCTGCATAAACTCCTTCAGGAAAATGCTTAGTAGAAAAGGGGACCTTCTAGATACAAGTAACACATGAACACACATGTTGTGGAACTCAAGAGATTTCTAAATCCCTCATTGTCAAAGTGTACAACAGTACAAGAGAAGGACTGCGCTATATGTGCCCCATACATCTCCTACTGGCCATTGCCAGGCTAACAGTTTAGGTGTCCCGATTGTTTTAGCCATTACACTGTTCTTACAGCCTTAACTTAACGATGTGGTAGAGAACACTCAGAAGTTAAACAATATATACCCTGTCTAATTTGAGCATACAGCATTCACCAAATTGTCTCGGACATCAAATTGGGTAGTTTATGTTCATCAGCATGTACTGCTCAGTCAATGTCCTCACATTTGTGTGAGCCTCTACTCACAGAGCTGCAAGTCATAGAATCATAGAATAATTGGGTTGGAAAGGACCTTAAGATCATCTAGGTCCAACCCCCCTGCCATGGGCTGGACACCTCACACTTAATGTGTCACGCAGGGCTCTGTCCAATCTGGCCTTGAACACCGGCAGGGATGGAGCATTCACAATGTCCCTGGGCAACCCATTCCAGTGCCTCACCACCCTTACAGTAATTAATTTTCAATCTAAACTTCCCCTGTTGAAGTTTGAACCCGTTACCCCTTGTCCTGTCACTGCAGGGTCTAATGAAGTGTTCCTCTCCAGCATCCTTATAGGCCCCCTTCAGATACTGGAAGGCTGCTATGAGGTCTCCACACAGCCTTCTCTTCTCCAGGCTAAACATTTATCTCTCCCCTACTCATGGAGCAGGAGTGGCTGCTGCTTATTAAGGGAGTGCATTCTTGTCATGAACAGGCATGTAAAGTGCTCTGTTCCCATCAGCCATGGCAGAATCAGTAGCATCTTCATGGTGGGTCTTGCTGGTATAACTCCAGAATGAAGAGGTGAAGGTTACTTGGGAGCAAAGTCCTTCACTCTGCCACAGGGTTCCTGCTGCTCGAAATCCAGATGAATTTTGACCTGGAGGCAGCAGAGGCTTTTCTGGGCAATCAGCCAGGACATCCCTCTTGAGTTTTGCCACAGGGTCTGTCTGAGTTTGTTTCACTGTGAAACCACGTTTCTTTGACCTTACAGAGGCTGGGTAGGAGGGCTGGTCCTGAAGGCTTGGGTTTTTGGTGAGCTTGAAGAAGTCTGAAAAAGGCCATAACAGTGGCGAGATGCTCTAGAGGGGAAATGGAAGAACAGAGGGGCAGTGAAGTTGCAAAGGTCTTTACACAACAGGAGTTTTAAATTGAGGCCCACAGGATCTTGGTTGTTTCAGGTCTTACGAGAGCTTTCCAGGTACTCCTGTTCTTTCTTAACAGCAACAACATTTCCTCCTGACCCTGGGCACTAAAATGCTATAATATTAACTCTAGAACAGCCAAGTATTTGTGGATAGAGGGCACATCTAGAGAAGAAGATTTGTAGTTTGCTATCTAGAGTCAGCAGTCCCCGTGGGCATCTGTGTATAACTCCTAGGGAGTTGTGATGGATGGAAAAGGAGGTTGCTGTCTGCAGCGAGGCACTCTGTATGTGAGAAACTTCTGAAGTTCCCAAACTGAAATGGTTGAAAAGCAATGGGTGCTGCAGGATAAGTGGGTGGGTATGTAGATGCTCTTAATCCCATAGTCTTAGACAGACTGTCCATTTCCTATTCCCTCACGTATTAAATTCCTACATATTAGGAGTAAGGAAATGAGATGTGCAAAACAGTGGTGAAATTCTAAATAAGTTCCAAAAATGGATGTTTATCTAGAGCTGAACCATTTGAGTCTGTCAAAAGAAGGCTCTACTCTCTTATCCGAGACTTGCTGAAATGCTCCTTTTTCTGTTGCCTCATGCTTTTGGTTTCTCTTCCCTTGCACTGAACAAGGCTGGCTGCTTTCTCTGCTGCTAGGGGCTTCCTCCATCTCTTATATGGCTTACTGCTCATCCTTTCTGCTAACAGCTCGCTCTCAAGTATGTCTACAGAGATGGGACTCTTCTGAGGGACAGCAGGAGTTAAGCAGTGAACAGAGAAGTAATCTGGCTAAAAGGAGGGGGAGAGGGGCTGTCATCCTCTACCCAAAGTGTACTGCAGTTGCTAGGACTGGCTCCCAGCATCAGCTTTGTAAGGAGCCTATTCTCTTCCTTAGGGATTTGGGTATTTTCCTTACTTTAGGTAGGTAAAAAAAAAACAAACCCACAGACGTAAACCAGAACAAAATGCCTGACATCAGATCCAATTAATAATAATAGAAAAGCCAATTTCACAGCCCATTACCCCACGTAGCCAGGTAGGGGGTAGGAAGGTGAGGAGGAGGAGAGATGTGAAGAAACATGGGCGGGTGCGTTTGCTGACCTTATGAAAGAGATGGGGCAATAGTGACTCACAGAGTTTCCCTGCCAGGCGTATAGCTTTAGGCTCCATTAACCCAGAACCCAACAGAAGGTGCCAACAGCCAAAGGGAGAATCTTTACAAATGCCGACAGCATCATTTTGCTTCATTAGCAGGGCTCCTGCGTGCCTCCTCCTCCCTTTGCTACCACCACGACCCTCTCCCCTCCATGCCCCCTCCTTTCCCTTTCTTTCCGTTTCGTTTAACTGAAGGCAATTCATCTCGTTTTAATTAATTTTTACTTGCAGCGTTATCACCCCGAGTATAAAGGCAAAAAGTTGTTTTTTTTAATTACAAAGCTAACGGCATTAATTACCAGTACAGTAAATGCATCAACGCACGGGAGCCAAGTGCCATTCGGAGGTACTGAGGCAGCGAGCGGCCGTGACAGCTGCAAAGGGGTTTGTTGGGTGGTTTTTTCCCCCCTCTCCTGTTTAGCAGCATCACGACAGAAAAGGCTTACTTCAGGGAAAAAACAGCTTGAGATTTTCTGAGCCACAAGCCAGCTCCAGCCACCCACTGGAATACGGCATCTGGAAGGGGATGCAACAAAGCATCCTTAAAGGGTAGGGCTGTTAGTGACAGGAAAGGACCATTTAGTCCATTCCTTGCTCCAAGGCATGTGCCCTTAGACCTGTTTAAATCTTGATGGATGTTTGTTAATCCACTTTGAAAGACTTAGAGAAATACTCATTTTTGCTAAGGAATGTTCCCCCCTCCCAATACACACAGAGTCTAAGTCCAGCTGGTTGGCTAGTTCAGCTTAACTTCACCCTTGTTTCCTGCATGGATCCTTGTGGCATGGAGTATTTGCAGAGCTTTGATGAGCTAAGGAAGTGGAGATGACCATAGGGAGCTAACCTCTGTCCAGCCATGGCACATGAACTCACCTCCAGGAGATGAAAGTGATCCTTTGCTTCAGCTCTGAAAGCCCTGGGCCCTGAGGACAGACCAAGAAGTATAAACCCAGGTATTCTGTGTTAAAAAGAAGTGGGTGATTTTACAAGAGCTGTATTTTCTTCTCAGGTTCATGGTGGTTCAGAAGAGACGTATCAGTGCTGTGACACTGGGCTTAGGCAAATGTCTTGTTGTAAGGACGAGATATGGGCTGCCTCGAAATCCTTGCAGAGATGTATGGGAGGATATGTACAGATGTCAATAGTATGGTTTAGTGGTAGTCTTGGCAGTGCTGGGGTAATGGTTGCACTTAATGATCTTAAAGTTCTTTTCCAACCTAGTTGATTATATGATTCTGTGCAAGGTCCTGTGCCCTGAGGAGGAGGCTGTACTGGTTGATGAAATGCTTGTTTTACCTTACTTCTTTTGTCTGAGAGCTTTGCTGCTGCAGGTGGGCCTCAACTGCAGACTCAGATTCCAGTCTAGCTGATAAACTGTGGTTCAGCCTATTATTGCCTCAAATGCAGTGATGTAAAAACCTGTTGTATCTGAAGTGAAATTAAGAAATGGGGGAGGAAAACAAGGTCTTATTCACTGTTCCCGAACACTCAGAAACTGAGACCCTCTGGCTAAAGAAAGGACCTAAAACGTCAAGTATGGGAGGAGCATGTGGGAGAAGTCCCCACTAAGTAGGAACCACATCATTGCAGGGATCTTTTCCCATTTAAAAGCATGGTCGCTTCTCAAAAATAAGAGTCAAAAAATGTCCCTGGGGTTTTTGTGCATGCCCTACCCTATGAAGGAGCCCTTGCAGACAGGGAAAGGCAGTTAAGAGAAGAAATAGCTCTGCCTCTGACAAATGTGTACAGACATAAGGATTCTGGCTCAGAAAACAGGTCCAAGGGAACCTGCTTTCTCAGAGAACTGGGCTTGGAGAGTGAGGTGTGAACAGCATTGACAGTAGTAAGAAAAGGGCTCTTGGCCATCTTCAGCTATTAGGAGGCATCTGGCCTGGTATGTTTCTGAGTGGTCCAAAAAGATGCAGAATCAGTTGAGAGGAAGGGAAAGCCTGGATAAGCCCATGTTGCACTGGTACTTGAATATGAAGGGAGCTTTGTCTTCGCCAGGCAATGAGCGACCTTTGGAGGAAAGGAAGGGTGGTACAGGAGAGGCACCTCTGCAGTCTAATGGGACCAAGAGAGGTGATGCAGTGTGTGAAAAGGATTGCTTCTGTTACTGTTAGTTCCCTTATGTCAGCGATAAAACAGCAAGGGCCCCAAACTGAAGTTCTCAGGTGGGCTTCCTGATCTTTGGCCTGTTTCTGGCTAACGTTTTGTTTGCTCCTGCAACAGTAAACCTCCTCTGCTAGGCTGTAAAAGAAGTCTTCTAACCCTATCTGGAAGGATGGGAAGGGGTGTCTTTGTATGGCCTTGCCATTCACTAACCTACAGTCAGAGCCTCTCTGCAAAAGGACGGTTCTAAGGAGTAAAAATGACCCTAATAAAGCAATGTCTATCATTTTCTCATTCCAACCAGAAATTCTGTCACACAGAACATAAAAAAAAAGACTTTAAAAAAAAAAATCAAAACCACAAAAACCTTAGAAAGAACCCAAAGGCAAAAAGTTATGAAATTTAAAACCCAAAGAACCAGCAGGGAAAGCACTTTAAAAAACATTCCTTATTAGAGTCACAGGAGGTAGCACCATACCACCAAATGAAAATCAAAAAAAATCCTGGAAGCAAAAAGGTAAGAGAAACTGGTGCACTTAAATCCCAAGTTATGTGGGTTTATTCAAGTCAGAGAAAGAATCCTTTAAAAATTGGGTATTCCATCCAAGTGATGCTAATAGGATGGAACATAAAACGCGGCACAGAGATGTAAAATAGAGATTAAGAAAAAAAATTGAAGAACAAACAGCCAAAGGTAACACAACCAATAATAATAAATTCTTTACATAGTAAGAGTAGGCAGCCCCAGGGAGAGTCAGTTAAGGAGGTAATCAGGATGAATAGAGATTGCAGAAAAGGCTTGGTCATTAGTAGAGAGGAGAAGAGAACCCTGAATGTCCCAGCATGCATTTTGAAGAGAAAAGAAGATGACACTGTCCTTGGGTAATGCGTGAGTAACAGCAAAACCACGTGCAAAATGGAGCTGCAACAGATCTCCAGGCTGTTGGAAAGGTTGGCAGGTCTCACATTTGACTTAGGGTCCTCCATAGAAGAGTTTGTATTGCCTCAGCTTCAGTGCAGTGTGTAGGGGAAGAAGCAACTTGAAAAGAGCAGGTATGAAATGAGAACCTGGAGAACCAGCAGGGAGCCTGCTACTGGAAGATTTCCCTTATGAGATTCGCAGGAGGTTGTACCGTAGTCCCAGATTAGAATTAAAATCAAAACCTGGAAATGAAAAGCAGGAACAAGTGCAGTGAAATAGCAAGTAGCATGGATTTATTTTCATCAAAAAAGAAAAAAGGAAAAGAAGAAAGAATGTGCTGGGGCATAGTTCCCTATTCTTTATCTTTGTTTCTTTTGTTAATGATCAAGTCTTCATTTGTACTGTCTTAATCACTTATGGTATTCCCCTTTAATTATCTCTGTTAGTTCTGCCCACTGTGAAACATCCGTTTTTTCTCATTCACATGAGACTTTGGGCTTTTTTCTTTTGCCATTTCCCAAACAAGGGCCGTTGCTCAGTCGGCCGGGAGCCTTGCAAGGCTTCTGCCTAGCATCCCAAAGTGTTTAAAGTCCAGTGGAGCAGCAGAAACCAGTCAGGAACACGTTAGAAATTAGGATCTGAGGAGCTGGTTCATATCACATCAACATACTACTCTCAACTTTCTCCTCTATTTGTTCCTTGCTTTCTTAGTAGTATTTTCATGGGCACCCTTGCATTTCTGCCTAGCTTACCCACTAGATTGTCCTTGCCCCCTCTCCCCTTCACTGTCCTCCCCTCCAGCCTGTGCCTGTGATCTGCATCCCAGTCACCTTCCCGCTTCTGTTCCACATCCTTCTTCCTTTTGCATTTATTTATTTATTTATCTCCCCCAGGGATGGAAATGGGGGGGAAAAAAATAAATATGCAAATGAAAGGGAAAAAAAGGAGAGAAATTTAATTAAAATGTGTGTGTTTCTGTTCCCTCCGAGTGCTTTAGGGTGGAATAGCAAATTGTTAAAAAAGAGAGTACTCAGAATAAGGTTAAAGAGCTGAAAACTGATTACATGCAATTGAAAATGAAAGCAGGGAGGGGGTGGTGGAGATGCAGCATATTGAGATAGGCAAAAGGCTCAGGGAGACTCTTGCTGGAGATGGGGCATTTTTCACTGTGAGTTACAGCCAAGCAAGCATTGCATGCGAGGTCTGTAGCGGGGTTTAAGATGCCTTGCATCAGGAGAGGCAGGGAGGAAAGCATTTTACTCTGAAGAGCAATCTGGAGAGGGCACCTTGGAGATGAGGGCTGAAAAACAACCAAGCCAGGGAGGAGAGAGGGGTGAGGGAGAGCCATCCACTTCATCACAGCCTGGTGCGTATCGTAGATCTGCCATACCCCTGAGAGGACAGCGCTTGAGGGTGGGGAGAAGAGGCAGAGAAATAAATAACTTAGGCTCATGCTTTATGCAGGATCTGCAATCATCAGCTCTGAGCTTGATCAAAGCCATAGGTGTACGTGTCTGTGTGAATGAGAAGGGGAGAGGTGGTTGGGCTGTTGTTGGAGTTGTGCTTCAGCTTATTAAAGATGCCAGGGAGAAAGCAGATTTTAGGGAGGGGGTTGAAGTTCTCCAGCCTTAGAGGCACGTTTGGACCACAGCGATCTGGTTACGGCCCACATCTAATTGACTTCAGGATGTTCACAGGGCATTCGGGTGGCTTCCTAAAATTATAGAGGTCCCTTAAACTGAGCACTGGTCCTTCAAGCATTGTAAAACCCATCTTCCCCATAGACACGTTACAACAGCGTCAGGACCAGTAATAGTTTTGTGTGCACAGGGTGAGAATGTGTCTATTATGGGCCCTCGCTTCTAAGCAGTGTTTTTCTGTGCGTCTTCTCCATTCTGCTCTCATCCCAACATGGGAATCATTTCTTGGCAGCCTGTTTCTGTAATTAAACATGGCCTTTGAAAGTCCACATCACCACTTGTGCCCTTCCTCGGTTCCAGCCTGCCAAAGCCTCTTCATTACTCAGAGCTCATGGGACACCTCATGAATTTAATGTTTAAACTGGTGATGCTGTATGAGCCGCAGGCTGGTCACCGAGAGGCATGTTTCTAGCAGCTCTTTCTCGGGGCCATTGCTAGAGGAGCTGAGGAGCGTTCTCTCCAGGCTGAAGCAAACCCCAAACCTTCCTTTTCTCGCTTTGGCTACTAGCATGCATATTGCATTGTCCACATTTTGGTGCTGTTTGCTGCTCTTCCGGGCCTTGGGTGGAAGAGGGGAGGAGGCAGTTATTGAGGTTTGCACCTATGTGCTCTTTAAATGGTGTCTGGAAAAGCTTCCATCCTAAATAGCAATCCCACCCAGGCTCCTGATCCTGACTCATCCACACACTGTCTGAATTCTCAAGGTTCTCTCCTAGAAGAGACTTAGTGGCAAAGAGAGGATGACTCCTTCATACTCTGACATGGCAGGGAGTAATGCTACAGCTTTTATAACCTGCCGAGGGTAGCTCTCTCCTTCTGCCTGCAGATATTAAGGGTCCAATTTTCCTTTTTATTCCCCATGCCTGTTAGAGTGAAAGAGAGAAAAGAAGTCTCCTTGCTGTGATGCAGAGTGATTGCTGCCATTTGACATTCACATTTATCTGCTTGGTCTTTTCATTATCTTCCTCCCATTTGTTTTTGCTCACTCTCAAGTGTCTGCTGATCCTCTCCCTTCCTCTGAGACTGGTTGTTGTTAAAACTCCTCCGCTTACCTGCTCTGTATATCTAGACTTATCAGCTTGGTTCACGTCTCCATTCATTGATTTTTCATAGCTGGCTGCTAAAGGAGTAGTGTTTGCACCTCTTCCATGAGCATCTTCCGCTTTGCTACAGCAAATTCCTCTGTACTCCCAACTAAAATAGTGTAGCTCTCGTTACAAACAGCAAAGCCAGCAGGCTTCCGATTTGTCTTACTCCTGCCTGTGTGGTGATTGTTCTATTTCAGTCCGGAGGTCACACCACTGGTGACTCTTCCTAGAGATGTTTCCCTAACTTTGAGCCCAATTTATCAGTCAGGATACATGGCTCATTTTTCCCAGGTGCCCTAGACCAGGAATAGCCTCTGGCTGTTACATAGCTTTTCAACAGGCTGTGTCAAGAAGCAGCAAAATCCTGCCTCCAGGAACATGTTCCCTTTCTTGGCTTTGTTCTGTATTGTTACAGTCTAGGTTAGCGTCTCAATTACATGTAGATAGGCACAAGCTGCAAATTCAGATCAGAAATTTGTGGATGTTTGTATCCCAAGGGTTTGTCTGCCTTGATTTGGTGTACCACAACAAATACATAAATGTATGAGGGATAAGCGATAAATACCTATGCAGGAGTATTACTGTGTCCACACTTGAGAGTTATTCCACACCATTCAAAGCTGCTTTACCAGCGTCAAATCTAAAAGCGGACTGCCTCCAAAGTTAGTGTATAAACCTGAGTGCTATGAAATTCAGCCTCTGGTACAGGCAACGCACACCCACAGCCAAAGTCCAAATTATGGGGTTTTATCCCATTTGTATCTGCAGAGGTATCAATCCCATATTTCCCTTCCATGAAATCAGTGCTGTTTCTGTTGACTTCGACATAAATCTTAAGCTTTAACTCAGCCTTCTGTTTAGGGGAAGAAAGGGAACGCTAAAAACACAAGACACAAACCATAGCTTGTGATCTGCACAGAACTTCTCTAAGCTTGCACTGTGGTTTGGAACAAGGTGTAAGGACGTTGTAGGTATAATGAGAAATGGCCAGAATCGATGCTGGAAATTCAGGCCTCCCTGTTGGCTGCTGTGTATTTACCACAGTTGGGTTTGGATGATGGGGCTGTTTGGCTTTTTGAAGTAGGAAAATGGTTTTGTTGTCTTCTACAATTGAGGCACTCTTTATTTCATAAGTGAGAGTGAGTTGGCTCAGAAGAGATGTCCTGTGCTTATAATTGTGGAAACCTTGTGACTCTGGAGGTCTTTTGAAATAGGTTGCTCTGCCATGAGATTCACTGCATCTGCTCCCAGTCAAGATAGAAGGGTTAGGAAAGAGACTTGCTTGGAAGTATATAGGATGTCCAGCACCTAATACTCAGTCATGGATTCAGAAAGGCACTGACGTGTGAAGTGAAAAATGAATCAAACCTTTAAAATATCAGGACTGGTCTGTGGAATAGGAGATTCAAGGTTTGTCCAGATTTAGATTTTGTGGTGCTTGCCCTTGTTGGGTTGTGATGCAAGGCAATAGCAAGTCTCTGTGCCCAAGGTATGCGGCATACTTTGCCTGTTTGCTCCCTCAGGTTTTGAAGGGCAGCTCCTCCAACCAGTATCATCTGAAAGGTTCTGGACCAGACAGTCCCTGGATGAAGTCTCCTGGGTGGAGAAGTACGGTTGGAAATCACACCAGAGGGCAGCAGGAACCTTGTATGTTGGGGTGTCTGGGTGCGATAAGGGTAGGAAAGGCTGCCCAGAGGGAGTGGAGAGGTGGGAGTGGGAGCCAGTGAGCCTGCAGGGCTGCTGGTCCCATCACTGGTCCTCAGCTCTGCTTCCCCAGCTGTGAAAGCCTGGCAGCGTGCATATGTCGCTCTTAATCTTCCTTTTGCATCCCTGTTTTTGCAGTTGTCAGAGCGCCGTATTATGCAAATTGGAATTAAGCAATTAAGGCGATAATGTTTCCCTTGAAGAGTTTGACAAGGCAGAAGGAACACAGACTACTTTTCAGACAAGCTTTTGGTTGCATGTTTACCTAAAAACAAAAGCAAGAAGGAGATGGACAGCCACACAGGCACATGCACACCGGCTTTGTGACCAAGCCACCCTTCCCTCCCCAAGCATCCCTCCTTCTTACTTGCCCCATGACACCATTGAAGACAGGAGGCAGAGGGGCTTCTTGCTTGCCTCCCTTAGCACAGGAGATTCAGAGGAAGGAATTGCCACGTGCGATGAATTCACATCTTAAACAGATGTCTAAAGGAGTAGCTCAGCACCTTATTATGCTTAGGAAAAAGGGCTTTTGTGACTGAACCTGTGATTACACTTTCACAGCTCTGCAAGGATGGTGTGTGGGGATGGGGAAGGGTGAAGTTGCAGTCAGTTGCTGTCTGCAGGGCTTTTTTTGACTTATTAACTATGCCAACATCTTGTGTGAGTTCTTCCCATCTTGTCTACAGTTAAAGATCCTCTCCTGTAAGAAGACTTTCCAGTCTTCCTTCATTTAGGCTTGCAGTGGGTTTGTGAAACAGGAGAGGGTTATTCTGTTGAACTATTTTGCCATGGCAGTGATTTTTACATTACATTCAAAGATGGGCTAAACTGCAGATCTTGATTGTCTTGGTGCTGACAAGCTGGACTGACCTCTGGAGATTCATGGAGGTGGTGCTTCTGCACTTCTCCTCTGTTCAGTAGATGTGGTAGTGTTAAAGGCCAGGCTGGACGGGGCTTTGAGCAGCCTGGTCTAGTGGAAGGTGCCCCTGCGCATGTCAAGGGGTTGGAACCGGATGAGGTTTAAGGTTCTTTCCAACCAAAACCACTCTATGATTCTATAAAAATTTACTTTGAACCAGTAATTACACTGAGGATCAGACCCTGGGATACAAATGTAGGCTTCTGAAAATGGCATAATTGGTAATAAGCTTCACCCTGTGTTTCTTCAGTAGTTTCCTTGGGATATGGTTAGTCACCCCTGCTTTGAACTTGCTTAGCTCTTGACACAAGCTTAACATTTTCTGTGTTTCCTGCAGGCCTCAAGAGGGGAAGGAGCAGGGGGGGGCCTGATTCACCGCTGCTCCATTACACCCAGAGTCACAGTGGCATAAACCCATGAATCAGAAGCCGTGACTCAGGTTCACTTGTTCTGAACAGTCAGCAGAAGTGACAAACCAAGTCCCAGGTGGCACTAATGACTGAAAAGGAGTTAAGAAAGTGTGGCTTAGTGGGGTATATTCCCCAGCTCATGGAGGCACACATGGAAGCCTTACAGGATAGAGATAATTGGGTGATCTGGCAGTGTAACAGAGCAGTCTCGTATACTGATGTGTGTGGGTGAATGGGAGGATTTGCTTCAACTTAAGCCTTTTCCCAAGTTGCATGAGCTAAAATGAAGGCAGGCCCCCTCAGAGCAGATTGCTGGATGTCGTGGGGATGGATAACCCCTTTACCCTAAGCACGCTTCACTGCCCGTTTCACAGGAAGGATTAGGGGGGCCCTTGTTCCAAGCTAGTAGGGCTGATCTTAAGCCAAGTTGCTAGGTAGGGCTGTAATGAGATAATTCTGCTGGTCTGAGACCTCTCTTTGCTTATGTAAAATAGCATTCATGTGGAAGCAGAGTTGTCCCCATTGGCACCCGTGTCCAAAGCTGCTGTTTATGTCTCCGTCTTTCCTGGTCACTTCCCAGCGAGGTCAGCTGAGCTTATTCTTAGTGGCAGTTGTTTGGCCTGAATAAGTGCTCAAGGAAGCATTGGCTCAATTGATCCGGATAGCTCTTTCTAGCCTTCGTTTAAATAAGGCCACAAGTTCCCACCAGCTCTCCATCATTTATCTGCCGTCGAGTTCAGCAGCCAAGCCATGTTTGTGGAGGCAACAAAACAAACAAAAAGGAAGCAGAATCCCAGAACAACTAAAGGTAAATGCTCATTTCTTCTTTCATTCAGGACAGCTAAAGGAAATATTTTGTGGCTGCAATCTCACCTTAGTCCCTTTCATCCCTTCTCTAAGCTTGCCTGTAACTGCTCCCTGTGGCCACACTTAGTGGCTATTCTACATTGACTTGCTGCTTAACCAGTTTACCAAGCCCTGGTTTTGAATGTCATTGCTCTTCTGATCCCACCCACTGAGGGTTGCACCACATTCCCCTCCCTCCCTCCCTCCTCAGAATTGCACTGGACACTCTGCTGGGTACTTTAATGAGCTGGTCTGTGACCTGAATGGCAGCTGCCAAAGAGACAGAGCTTTTAGTTTCAAACTCGGCAAGAAAATGGCTTTGCCTCCCATCAGAGCAGCTGGTGTACTTCGGAGTCTAAGTCATTATGAGCAATTTCTATTAGGAGTCAAGTACCTTTCGTGTTCCTTGGGAGCGAAGGATGCTCTCGTGGTCTGCTCAGCACCACTGAGGATTGTGCCTTCTGTGTGTTTTGCACTAGCATCAACAGAGATTAGACAAGCACGCTGGGAAGAACATTACTCCAGTTGTAGTCCCTGAAGGCTTTGTTGTTGTTGTTCCTGTTTTTGCTGGTTCCCCTTCCCTTATTAATATAGTTATCTAACAAGTTGCATTTTGTACTCTCCTCAAAAGCATTATCCAGTTTCTGTTTGCCTGGCAGACCTTCGACGAATGCTGTGCTTCCCTCCATGGACAGTAAGCATTCAAATGGTAAACACCATGACGGACATGAGTTTCTTACTGGGGGGTGCCAGGCTGTGTAATTGCAAAACATGAGTTGTCATTACAGAAAGAAGCTATGCTAAAGTGCCCTCATGATGAGATTAGCTGCAGTCCTGGTAGCAAAGCAGGTCTCCAAGAGGAGGGAGACAGGTCTTTTTCCACAGTTGATGACAAGTCAGTGGGTATGATGAGATGTGACATGGGAACATAGTGAACAGGCGGGACTTTTTCTGTCTCAGAGGACAAGGAAACTAAACCCAGTCCTTCTGCAACTTCCACAGCCACTCACTCACAAAGGTGAATTTGAGCGTAGCGTACATTCCCGCTGTACACTAGAATACGCTAGAAATCAGTGCAGCAAACAGCTTTGGGAATGCTCCCAAGTAATACTGTTGTCCAAGGACAAGCCCAGTGTACTGTCTGGCTTTTGAAGAGCAGAGGATGATTAGGATGTTGTGCTGCAGCCCAAGAGGAGAGATTTCTTCTGCTTCATCCCATGCCCCAAGCTCTACAGCTGAACCTGCAGCTTATGGCTGCCACAGCCTGCAAAGTGACAGGAGATTAAACAGCTAAAGGAGGAGGGGAGGAAAGCCTATCCAATTTATCCTCTGCCTTTTTAGTATCCCATGGGCAGTGCTTCCAGAGAGGTCACAGAGGCTTGAGTTTTGCCATAAAGATAAGGTGCATATACACAGGTATTTCCTAGTTTACAAAGTCCAGTGTACTGCAAAGGATTGGAGTAGCAGGGAAGTCAGTTGAGCTGCAAGAGGCATCTGCAGTACATTGTACTAAAAACATGAGAGAAGCACCATAACATGACGAGGGTGCTTCATGCTACCCTTGTATTAAACCTCAGCACAAAGCAAGTTGAGAGCAAGTCTTGACATACAACTTTAGAAAATTGTGTTGTACCGCAGTTGCCCAAAACCACATAGAGTTTGACCTCACTGCAGGCCATGTTTACACTGCTATCTATCTGGAGTGTGCCCACCAAAATCCCTTAAACAGGCAATATGATCTCTCTGTGACTAAATGTATGTAAATCTCATTGAGCTTGAAAGTAGCTGGCAGTGGGTGAGTACTCAAGGACAGTATCATGCATGCTTCCCCTTTTCTTCTAGGCTTCCCCTTTTCTTCTAGGCTTCCCCTTGGCATCAGCTTTTGGTCACTGTGGGAAGCAAGACACAAGACTACACAGACTATTTGTTTAACCTGTACAACAGCGTTTCTGTTCTCTGCTATGTCAGGTTTTGTCTTCATGCCCTGCTGGGAAGCAAATGGATCTTTGATCCCTGTTCACATCAACGGGGATGTTATCAATGCTTCCCCTCTTCCAAGGGTAAAGTAACTTCCAATAGCATTTAAAACCATTCAAGCTTGAAATCCACAACCTGAGTTTTGGCTCTGTTATCAGCTGGGCTATGCCTGACATCTTTCTCTACTCCAGTGTCCCATTCCATGCACAGTACCATGTTCACATCGAGGCACTAAAATACAGATGAGGAAGGCACAGCTTTCTCATAATGTTTTGGTAGCCTTTTTCACTTGGCCACAGTAAATGATGATACTGACCGGAAGACTTAAGATTTTGGTTCCTCACCTTTATTTTTTTCACGTAGTCTCTGATTGCAGCTTTATCTAATCAGGTAATAACAGGAAATCTCCTCCCCAACTCATTTGCCACCTTGTAGAAAGCATTTACATCACCCTCTGATCCGTTTTATCACCATGCCTGAAAAATTTTAGGCCCTTGTTCTTATCATGTCCCTGGAATAGCATGGGTCATGCTATTACTCCTGTTCCACAACCAGAGGACAGGAACCCAAGTGACCTGTTTAAGCTCATCTACAAAGTCAGTAGCAGAGCCAAGCCCTGCTCATGCAGCCCAAAAGCCTACATTTGAGTTCCTCTCCTGAACAAAATCCATGTGCCCTACAGCCTTCCTGAGCATCCACTGAAGTATGCCTGTTTTCAACAGTTCCTCTAGCACAAAGCATTTGAACCCATGCGTCAAGAAAGTAGAGTGGCCCCATTTGTTTCCATTAAAATGCAGGCACACACTGTTTATCTCCCTCTGGGAACAAGCCGAGAAGAGTTTTAGTGTCAGGGAAAGTAGTAATAGTAGTAATAATAATAATAATAACAACAACAACAACAAGAAAACTCTTTAAGTGTCAACTCCACATTTTCTGGGGCCTGGTTAAGTTCTCTGGAGTGTAACACTCCATCACTTTTCTCAGCAGGGTGTAATTACTCATAACTTGAAGGTTTTATCTCTGGGCTTCCTGTAGTAAAAAGGAGAAAGGAGGTAAATCTTGCATTCCATGGGTGTATAGATGTTTAATTAAGTATCACATTTAATTGTTCCAGACTCCTGCTTGACAGTCACTGAGTTCTGAAATGTTATTTTCCCCTTTTTTGTTTTGTAAATCACAATTGAACAGATAAAAGCTGTTTGACATGTAAATGGTGTCCATCCCGCATCTCCCTCTACTTCTTGGAGTGACCTATGATCCAGGACCAGTACCCAGGTCACTGCTTGCATGTATTTGCATGCCTTTGGTTCAGTCTGTGTTTCCATTCCAATCCTTGGGAGGGATGACAATTCCCTTCCTTCATTTCTGCTTTTGGTGGCCCTTTCTGTCATCTTAAGTCCAACCTGACTTGTGTCTGCTCTGTGGCATCTGTAGCCAGGTCTCTTCTCTTTCTTTTTCCCTTTTCCTGTAGGATTAGGTAAAGAAGGGCAATCTGCACCTTGGAATAATAAATGTTCAGGGCTTTTCTTACACCTCTTTTCATCCAAAGATCTCAGATCTCTTGCACCTCACAAGAATTAATAATCTAAAGCTCTGTGATGCTTACCAGTTTTATTATTGTTATAGTGAAATTAGCAGTCGTTCTGAAGTCTACGTAGTCTATTTTAGGACTGGGATATCGTGCATAAAGATCCTAAGCAACATAGACCCAAAACTAGAAAATCAGAGTGACTGCTCAGAGCCCAGTTGCCTCCACAGAGAATCTGCTGATCCATTGATTGCATCCCAGTCATTCCTACTTGTGCTGGTAGAATCACATTTCCTCGTGCTATAAGAGAGACAGAGGTGTGTATAATAGTGGCCAATGTTGACAAAAGTACAGCACTTGTGGGTGCCAACCCTCTTG
>JBCJKH010063839.1:7329-24840 GCA_039877255.1 Loriculus beryllinus
TTTCCAAAGGTGGCCTCCCCCCCCCCCCCCCCCCCTTCCTTCTTTCCTTATTTTTTTGCGATTTCTTTTAAGATTTGCATTTAGCTAAGACTGCAGTTTCAGAGCTGCCCCACAGGCTGCCTCCAAGAGGAGGAATCCCTCTCCCTTCCCTAGCTAAAGTAATGGGATTTCCACCCTCCCTTCCTTGCCAGCCACACAGCTCTCTTCCACCACTGCATACACAAGCTGAAGCAATCATAAGAGATCCCCACCCTGTAAGTTAATGTGGCTTCTTAAAAACATAAAACTAGTAATGCCAGCACTTGTTTTTCACAAGTTTCTTCAAGGAACTGATGACACTGATTGGCTGGAAGCAAACCTAGTAAAGGACATAGGTTGGCTTGATTCAATGCAAAATTAGAATTATGTAAAATTAGTGCCTTTCATTTTACACATGTGCACTGCTTCTACAGATGTGACATTTTTCCTTTTTCCTATTTTATTTCACCTGAAGTGTATTTTACTTCCACTTACTACCTTAAAGCTTTCCCTACTGCTGCATATTTTAATGTGTACGGCCATCACATGTGCCTAATTTTTCCAGCATCTCTTCTCTTTCTCTTGTTTGTCAAATTACAAAGAGCCAAGGCCAGCAAAGCCATGGAAGACGTTTCAGTAGGAGGTGGCCTCTTGGCAAACTACGTGCAGTGGTTTTGGCAGCTACTATACTGTGTCTCCAGGCCTGTCCTGTGTTTGGTCACCTAATGGTCTTTCTGAACTCTTTTTTGTCCTTATTTACCATTTTTTACCTCAGCTGATTTTATGTTGAGAGCTATGTAAGCTTAAAGCTTGATACGGTTATCAAAAGTCTTGCACAACTCAGACCTACAACATGTTACACAGGAATCATTACTTGGATATAAGGATATATACATTTTTAATCCTGCTGCTACAAGTCTGCAACACAACACAAAAGAATCTGGTGAAATAATACATTAAAGCTCCACCGTGTCTGCTTTCCTTCCACCTGAAGGCTACCCATGCAGAATTTAATTTTAATGATGCCACTGAGGTAATTTGAGCAATTGCATCTCCTTAGGTTAAATGCACACATACACGTTTGGCAGATCAAAGCCTGGTCAGAATTCTAGCTAATACCTGTTATCAGTAACACACAAACACAGCTTAATTCTGCATGCCTTCTACACCGTCATTTCGTAGACATTACTGTACATGACAACATACCCAGAAAATGCAATAAATTTCCCAATTATTTAATGAAATTGACTATATTTACCTCATTGGTATCTTTAATGTCATAAAGATAGGCAATTTTAGAGTAGTCTATGATTTTAAAATATTTTATCACAAGTATCACCTGCATACTTATAAAGCACAGCCTGTTTTCCAAAAAACACAAGTAAGCTAGTAAGTAAGATACCTGAAAATCAGTCTTAGATTTTATTTTTTAAAAATTTATTTTCTGGTAGAAAAGATCAGTAACAGCTAAAAATTTTAAATTTAAAATTTATATGCTTAAAATAATCTTATCCAATAGATATCATGCATTTAAATAAGTACTTCTTAAAACTTCAGTTCCATATCTGGGACTTCATCCCATATAGGTATGGTTTAATAGACCATGGATTAAAAGAATCCATTACAAATTATTTCAAGTGGTATTCTGAATAATTAATCTATATGCTTAAATGATTTCTCCTGTCAAAGCTCAGCCCCTTTGTGTGATCCACAAGCCTTTTAAGAGTAACTCTATTCCATCCTTCAGGTCATTAAAGAAACTTCAGGTCAGCCAAAGCAGCTAGTTCATTCCCACCCTCCAAATTATTTAGAAACTGTTTTCAGTTTTACAGGATTACACTGTAATCTACATTAATGACTGGAGAGAACAGAAAAGGGCAAACTGGTTCCGCTAATGTATCTTTGCAAATTTTAACTAAATATTCAGATTCTGCACCTGTATGTGCATTTTCTAATGTTCTCTTCAGGGATTACACTAATGTCAACAGCACTGTATGTTACACAAATTAAAGCCAATGAGGAAGCAAGACCCTGTCTATCAAAATTTTATATCCTTACTGCAGAGTGAGGCTACTGGTAACACTAATAATTCCTTCCTTTCTTCAGCACCTTTTGAAGAGTCCTGAGACACAGCCTTCAGATTGCTTTTCAAGTTGTGATCCACACATCTCAGGTATCAAATACATTATTTCCTTTTTAAAGATATAATTTACAAATTATATATGCTAATCTACATCTCTTATGAACATCCTGTGAATTGATGGACTTTCTAAAGTATTCCAGGATCATACAGGTCAGAGCCTGTTTAAGAAGCTATGCTGTGTAGGTAAAGATTAGTTAC
Organism: Loriculus beryllinus; assembly: GCA_039877255.1. NCBI lineage: Eukaryota > Metazoa > Chordata > Aves > Psittaciformes > Psittacidae > Loriculus > Loriculus beryllinus. The sequence goes on from JBCJKH010063839.1 coordinate 9,689, forward strand.
TGCACCTTGGACTAAGAAACAGCTGTAACCACATGCAATCTCTTTCAACACCAAGAAAATCAGGCTGAGGGCCAGCTTCTTTCAAAAGTTTTGGAATATATTATAAATATTCAGCTAGCAATGTTTTTAAAGAACTAAGAACATTTAAAATTCTGTATTAATTACACATTTAAATAGCATATAATACTTTCTTATTTTATTGTTAATTCTCATACTAAAACATCTGGAAACAAAGAGAACTAATGTTTTAAGCTGGGCTGATGGTCACATGAGCAGTTTGAGAATAAGATCATTCTGATTTTGATGGAATTTCCAGCTTTAAGGCAGTATATTTGAAAAGCAGTACAGTTAAATTCAATGCAAAATCTGAACTAAATGCTACAATATTACAAGTTAAAATAGTATACAGTTCAGAAAATTAGGGGTATCCATGTCATTAGATTGATACATCCAGACATTAACAAATGCAGGGAAATAAAGGAAGTTTATGCATTAACAGAACCCCAGTGAAACATGCTTTTAACCTCAATATCAGATATGAAAATTCAAATTGACTCAGCATCTCAGGCCCATGAAAGTCCTGCTTCAAAAGATAGGAAATCTACCTGAGGATGGTCACCTTTCACAAGCAAGCCTGTGAACTAACCATGGTGCTGCTGCCAAACCTACCAGTTGCAATGCCCTACAACAAAAAAGGAAAACAATGAATCCAAGAAATCAACAACTCTACTCAGTTTCCTGGACTACATTCTCACTGAATGTCAAGTCAAAATAATTATTTCTGTTATACTCAAGACTTGATGCATAAATAGCACGAGATACTGACACCCCCAACCCCTCCAACTAGGACTGCTTTGAGCAAGTGTGACACCATCCTGTTAAAATGTAAATGTGCCAAATACACGCATAATTCTTTCAAGAAGGCTATGCCTACAATAACTTTCATCTTTCAAGTAAATACATAAATATCCAATGGCCCATTACTTTTGTCAGGGATAAGGGCATACAAGTGGCAGATATTCCGAGAGAAGAGGCTCTAATTTCATTTAGCAATGTTCCAAGTATTGCTGTATATAAGTTTAATTCTCGCCACAACCAAAAACAGGAACAAAAGTCTAGAAGACACTCAGGATAGGCACATTTTCAGAAAGCAAGAACAATGTATGGGTGGTTGTTTTTCTGGCTGGTGTTCCCCTCCTCTCCCACTGAAGGAAAATGGGCAACAAGGTAAGGTATTTCCCTTTCTGCTCTCTGCTTGAATGATGCCAGTAAACTTACACAAACAAATATTCTGCAGGCAGTTGCATCTTTCAAAAAAGAAAAAAAAAATCTATATTCCTCATGTTTTCCTAAAGAAGGATCAATTCTCTAGCTAGGTGGCCATCACTCCTGTCTAGATATGCATTACTGTGAAGATCCTCAAATTTTTTTCCCAACTAAAACATCAGAAATTGAAATGTATTCCTTGAAGAACAGTGACAACAACAACAACAACAACAAAAATCTGTTAAAAGAAAGCATCAAGTAAAAAGCTTATTTATGACACTTTAGTTGAGCTTATTTGTTCGCTTTCCTTGTAGTTCAGAGACCAGAACCATACGCCTCTAATTAGAGTTTTGTTAAAATTTTCTTCTTTGATAATGCATGGCATTGATGCACCTTTAAAATAATAACAGTACTTTTTAAAAAGAAAAAATAGAGTGGTCTGCCAAGACTGAACATATGTCCAAAGAAGCAACTGTAAGGCTTGTTTACAACAATTCCTCAGGCTGTAGTACAGACTACAACAAAGTTTTTCAGCTTCTGATCTGCAGGCTGCAGTTGGGTCTAAACAGCACCAGGAAAAGCAAGCTTCCTCAGGCTAAATTTACTGCAAAACGAATTAATTTAAACTATTTGAATGTATTTTTTCCTTAAAAAGAAAAAAATACATAAAATTAGAAACACATGAGAATTAAATTCTGAGTATCTGACATACTTAAACACTTACAGTACTTTGGCTAATGCAGAAAAGCAGAACTAAGATGCCAAATCGAGTCAACAAAAACAAATGAACTATCCAAATAAAAAACAACCTCTTTGTTAAAGCTTAAGAATCCACATGAAAGAGGCACGATGGAACAAGAACCTAAATGCACAAATGATAATAAAAATAAAAGATAGGAGATGGAAATAAGTGAGTATTTTGAGGTAGGAGAATATACAGCTGGAGATTAAAAATTAACTGCATGCAAGTCAGCTGGTAAATGGAAGATGGATGTTTCTATTTAACAGCCTCATTCAATTCTCAAATAGCAGCATTTCAGTTCATGGCAAAATGGAAAAAAGTGTTCATCTCAGGACAGAACACAACCATTTTAGGCTGGCAAACACAAAAAAACCTGTTGACATTCTCCTCAGCATCCAGTATTGAAGTGTAGTGCCAAAAAGCAGTGTTATGTTGTTCTATTCTGTAGATTATCCATTTGAACCTTAATCCTCTTTCTGAGAATTGGAGCTATGCGACAGATCCATTAACGGTATTAAGCATACAAACACTTGTGTTGCACAGCAGTTACTGTGACATGATAATCTGATGAAATACTGGTAAAAACTGCTAAATGTATTCCTGAACTCAGTTCTGCTAAACTACACTGAAAATCTCTGTACACAAAGATTTCCTGAACAATTAACCTGCAAGAAAGTTAACACTGTATTAGTCTCAAAACTGTCATTTGTGTCTATCGTTAGGTTTTGAATAGTCTCACAGTTTTTAGACTGTATTTAATTGACACTTTACTAATCAAAACCTGTGGAAAACTCTTAGTGACAGAATTAAAGAAAAAATATTTTATTCAGTAAAGCCTTCCAGATGGAAAACATGGAGCTACTGTAATACTGAACTTAATTTGAAAAAAGGATTTTGCTATGAGAATTTTAAGTTTCACCTGACTTTTAAGGAATAGAAACTGCACTGAACAATACTTCAGTCAAACACTAGTACCTGTTTTTCCTGATAACCACCATTCACAGTAGGAGCTGTCACAGAGGATGAGCTCTTAACCTACAGGGTCTTCACTTTAAGAAACAGCCAACCATGACATTTTCTCCTTTCCTGTAACTGATCTTAACTGTAACTTTCTTACACACATAAACAAGCTTTAAAGATTTACCCAAGAGTTCAGCAAACATTTCAGGAATTTCTCAGGACTGGTTAAAGCTTAGAGTCATAAGGCAGAAAGAAATTATAGTTTAAGACACGACATCTTGCAATACGAGTTGCTGAAGCTTCCAGTAAAAGAGGGAAGAAAACAAACACAAAAGTGCTTTACAGATTAAAAAATTATTCCTGTGGTTTGTTTTGATAATGAAGACAGGGGTAATCAGCTCAAATAAAAGCTTCAATCATGAGGTATTAACTTGAGTAAATGAGACTGTACAATGAGCAAGTCAGTGCTCTCTCATCTTTAAGGTCAGGTGAAACATAACAGTGATTATTAGCACAAAGAAGATCCCTTGTGATTAAAAGAGTTTCACAGCAGTTTTGAACACTGAATCGTAGTAATTCCTACAACTAGTACTGAATCATAGGTTGATACTGATTTATTTTTATCTCTTTAGACATATATTACACATACACATACAATACCAAATAAAAACTGCATTTATTTTAAAAGCATTTCACTCCTAACAATTACAGCTGAATCAAACTGCATCACCTCAGATTCCTCCTAATAATGGTGGTGTGCTAACCAAAATAAATTACTGAAGCAACACAAACTGTAGTATTCAAAACCATACATTCTTATTCATCTAAACGTAGTAATTTCCAAAGAATGCTTTAAGTTTCAATATTAAAAACTGACATGTAGTGAATTTTATGTGTTTAGCAAAGCACAAAGTGATGGAAAAAAAATCTACTGGAATGAGATGGTAACAGCACAAAGTAACGTTGTCTAGAGACCTGACTAGATAGCTAACAAGATATCATACTTTGGCTCCTGAAGTCACCTGCTCTCTAAAGAGACATGAAAGTCAGTGCAAACATTTCAGGGATTATAGTGCTGTTGGTAACAAATCTACTGCACTCTAAATTAGTTAGCACTGCGTTTAACTGATTCCAAACAGTTCACGTACATGCAATTTACTCATACTTTCCGAAGTCTCAAAACTAGATCCGTGAGTTGCTGCAAGAGCAACCAGCCTGGTTTTTTTTGAAATGCACCTAAGAATGTGACTAATGGGTTGGCTTTCAGTGCTGCTTTATTTTTCTTCCCCCATTAAATTTATTTTTTTCCCGGTAGGCCTTGCTTACAGCATAGTTAGTTGCTGATGAAGAATGCAACAATATTAAATGCAAACAGTTAAGTAGTTTTCCAAACAGCTACCTAAACCTAACAAGCAGTATTACACAAATTATATCATTGCTGTATGATTTAGTATGTATATTCTAGATTGTTCTCTCTAGTCTTCATAACTAACTGAGTTGCTGGAAAACAGGATTTTTTTTTTCTCTCTAGAATTCTTCAGGTTACACTTCACTGAGAATTATAGTCCTGTGCATACATAGAATTGCATTTCATGCACAGAATTAGAGTTAGATAATAATCTCAATTCTTAGTTCACTTCCATGTAAATTGCTTAGGAACAAAATAGTACAAGAACTGAAAAATTAATAGGCAAACCAATTGTTGACTACTAGATTAAGCCAACTTTTCAAAGAACACTTAACTGTAGCCCAAATCTCCACCTACTAGTTACTATTATGCTAACAGGGTTACTTCTACACACACTGTTATAAATAAAACAGAATAGTGATAATTAAAGCCACAAGGAAATGAAAAGATCTCTCAAATGCAACTCTTACGATGATAGCTTACAGCTGACTGCAAAGCTGTTTATATTATGAGTATTTACATTCTACCAGGATCTAGTATAAGTACTAGCTGAAGAACAGTTTACTTGAATACCAGTTGTATTGATCTTATGCAGGATTTGGAGACAATACAGATATTGTCTGATGATCTCCAAGAATACAGCAAAGCAATCATACTTACAACTACATTAATTCAATACTCTATTATTCAAACAGGACTGTGGAAGCAATGAAACAACACATTCTTTGAGCACTATGCTAAATTTCAAGGCTCACTGATAAAGTTAACAGCTGCCTGCAGATATGATCTTCAACTCTTGAGTTTTTTCAGAGAGAGAGAGAGCGTTTAAAAAGACTGCCATGCTACAGTACTGTCTCATAGGATAAATGTTACAACAGTTCACCCAACAAACTTTTCCATCAAAGAGACTATACGCAAACATTTGAACTGCTTGACAGAAAGGAGCAATTGCATAAGACAAATGTCTCATGAAGTATTTGTCAGCCTATTTGCTCTAAAGGTTGTAGAGCTCACCAGAACAACAGTTGTAAGGAATTACTCTCATTCACCCCACTTGCTATACAGACAAGGTCTCAGAAATGAGAATAGGGATTCTAGATACTATCACAGTACTGTTTCTTAATAGTAACAAAAAAGAATAAAAAGCAATGCTTACGGTCTGACTTTCAGGAAAGTCCATCTTCAACAATTTGTGAGCACATTCTTCAAAGTCTAAGCTGCAATAATAAATACTTCTCATTATCTGTGCAATACATCCTATGCTAAAAACATTTCAGAATTATACTGATTGATAGCTGGTGCTGAAGCATCAACTGTTTTGAAATGAAGTATTTCATTAGCATTCAGAAAGGTGTTTATTTTGTTGTGTTTATTGTTGCTGTGGTTTTTTCTTTTCTATAAACATGTTGTATTTCATGAGTTCGTATCTGAAAATTAATCTGAAGACATTACATTTGCAGACAATCTGAAAACAAGACGACTCGGGTGATTACTATCGCAAGCACTGTACACAAGCTCCAAAAGCAGTATATACAACACTTCTCTTTGCACTCCTGTTCTTGCTTACTGAAAGCCTTTAGGCTAGCAGTAGGTACCTCCCCCACCCAAGTGTAAGATGAACAAACTTAAGTAGGGCAAGGAAGTATTGAACAGTAGCTTTGAGAAATATAAGACCTTTTCACACATTTTAGTATGGTATTAATTCCTGTGTCTGAAGAGCAATACCACAACTATATTATCTCACCCCTCATGCAGGTTCAGACATGCAGAATATTACGGACCATGCTTACTTTTAATGATGGAGTTGACTGACATATGACAGGTTAATCTCTTTCACCCAGGTGACACAGGAGTTAAACCACCATGTTTTGATCTGTGCCACATACTGCAAGGGGATTTAATTCTTAAGATTAAGAGACACCTTTCTGAATACAAATAATGTACACTTCAGGGCCAGTATCTGTATACATATATTCCAAACAATGCAGATGGCAACAGAACTAAACAATATCACACTGCAGAACTCCTTACTTTCATAAGACACTCTACAGCACCTCTATTTCAAGCGTATCACACTTTTTTTTTTTTTCAGAAATGCTTAAGGTGTACAATGCGCTGCATAATCTGAAGCCCACTGACGTTTGTCCACTCAAAAAAATGTGATTGCAGTAATCCTCACAGAAAAAGTCCCAGCTCATTACTATTTTGAAACAAACAGGATTTATCTTAGAATAAGAACTGGGGTACCCATTTGTTAAAACAGTCTGTATTACCAGGTCAAGCTCCATAAAGAACAGTACCCTGCCTTTTTTTTAAAAAAAAAAAGTACATTAAAAAATAATTTAAGAAGAAACAGAATTCTAGTTCATCAGTTTCAAAATATGTACACTCAAAGGTCTATAAATTCTATTATATTTACCTTGACTGTATAGCAAGATAAATTGTACGACGAAAAGAAACCAGGTTAATTTCTGTTTTGTCATGGACGGTAACTTTCTGACCTGGGAAAGGAAAACACAGTTTTGCAAAGAGCAAAGCATTAAGGCAGTTATATGTAATTTCTTAGAACAGTAATATATATTACTTACTACGTCTGCAGCACACAACGAAATACCTTTCTAGAAATATTTAGAAAAGTTTATATATTTAATATATATATTTTTATATATTTAATATATTTTTATTTTTATTATTACAAAGAAGGAATAATAATAATAAAAAAAAATCAGTACTTGTATCATCTGATTCAAACAAGTAAATATTTAGAGATATAATTTAAAGAGGGTAACTCTCCTTGTAAAAACCTTTCACATGACTTAGCCACTGCAACCCCTGTGTTCAACACTTTTTGTACACATTATTAGCAAAATATTTTCTGCATAATTTAACTATACAATGCTTCTATGTAATCTCCCAATTTTAATATTAAACACTCTGTTTCTACATTACAGCACTTTGAAAAGTTCTCTTTTGTCCTGAAGCAAGTGTAGAAAAATCTGTTCTGAACCAAAACCTTTCTGGAAACACCTTCGTTCATCAGGTATTCACTATTCCTTCATTCTTTTAAAGTCTGGTAACAGCATGAATGATAAAAAGTTAAGCGAATTCTCATATTTTATTCAGCCTGGAAGCTCTGTTCTTCTGTGAAATGCTGCAGCAAACTAGTGAGGAAATACATTCCTGGTATTCTACAAGAACAGGACTTGGCTGGCTTTTTAACTACTCACACAGTCTGCACAAATATTTCAGGTATGCTTATCCATCAGGGTTTTTTTTTCTGGGAATAAAATATTTAATTCTTTGAAAATGTGTAAACCCTGACTGCTTCCACTGAAGTCCAAGAAAGGGGGCTGGAGGCTGAACTAAAAAAAAAGACATTTCTTAGTTCAGCCCATAAATAAGATGTAAATACAGTCGTAAGAAAACCCATTATGATTTTGTAAGTGACTTAAAAACATGATAGAGCACTCCGAAGTGCCCAGAAAGGTTTGTCTTTGAAAGTTTTTGAGGAAGTGTTTTTACATTCTTTATTTTTAATGTCTTATGACATTATTATGATGTTATTATGGTGTCATATATATATTATATGACATTATGAGTCTTTTCTCACATGAAACTGACGTGGTTAAGAACAATCAGACAAAGCTGCTTTTCATTTTCTACATGTGCTGAATGCTCTTTTTTGTACTGTTGTTTTTATACCAACACTAGTAAGGTGCTAAACATACACTTACCATCTTCACCCTCCTCTTCATCATCATCTTCATCCTCCTCACTACTTCCAGCCTCTTGATCTGCTTCAGATTCACTGTCACCTTCATCAAGAATTTCTGAAAGAGCAGTACCCCAGATTAAAGCACTATAGACCACAGTAGTTTCATTACCAAAAAAACTTAATCCCGCACTTATGAGTGAAGTGGGTGGTGCCTCAAGTATAGAATGTGACAGAGTAAAAAAAAATTGGGTAAGTAAACAACCTATAAATGTGTAAACTTATAAATATTATACATAAACGTGTATATGCACACCCCTACCTTTCTTCAGCATTTTGTATTTCTCTTCATTTTCCATAAAGTTCGGATCCATCTTGAAAACATCTTTAAAATAAAAAAGAATCATTTAAAACACAAAATTATGAAAATGATGACTATTTAATCTTAAATTTGTTTTCATGGGGAATGCAATCCTAGAATTATCTTCCATTTCTAACTTACTAAGAACATCCTCTGGGTTGTACTCATCTTCTAATGGCAACATATGAGTAAACTGATCCTCCTCTTCCACTAGATCTAATCCCTCTGGAATGATTGGATGATCCTTGAAGCCATCCTTCCGTACAGCAAACATAACTTCTATCATATACTGAACACGCATATCAATTTTAGATTCATGCAGAATATGTCGAAGACGGTCAAAGATTGCTTTGAAAAAAAAGACAGAAATGTAATTATGAAAACATTTACTAATACAAAAACCAAAACCACAAACATTCTGGCTTAATTATACTTACCATTAATACCCCTAGGAGAAACTTCTGTTAATTTGAGCCCACTCTCTTTAATAAATCCAATTGCTACTTCAATACTGTCATCAGTAGGCCTTTCAAGAAGCAAAGTGAGCATCTCCAAACATAAAACCTCATGAGCCTAAATAAAGAATATCAGTAAAGAATTAGAATATACAATGTAACACTAATATTATAGTGATTTCCTTGACAGAGCAGTCCAGCCTTTGAGGATACCACAACACAATCACACATACAAGACAAATGTAATGGGACAAAGCTAATAAAAACTAAGTCAAAATTTCAAATATCATTTTACCACCTGTATTTACACCAACTTTATGGTAAATGCAACTATGCTACTGAAGTGAAGAAGCAAACAATAAAAAACATACTGCCATTAAGAAAAAAAATCACACGCATTTCCAAGAAGCAAATAAAACAGCATAACTAGCTTCAGTAATGTAAGTTAGTGCATCGTGTCTACAATTAAATCAGGTCTTCCAGGGTGAGGCATACAAGCAAATGGCACATCTGGGATTAGTTTCCTCTTTCCCAAAATGTCGTATATTCCCAACGCATTCCTGAAACCCTATTTCTTGACATTATATAATTGAAGTATCCTGATTTCTAAACACTTAAAAAGGTGGCATAGAGCTCGATTCAATTTAGATGCAACTGAGTCTAGGTCTAGCTCCACAGATGTTAACGGAGATGACAGTGTTGCAAGAACACTTCAAGATGTGTGGAATAGAGTCCTGCGTGATGCTTGCTTTGCATCAAGATTTGTCTCAGTACTAGCCCAAACATATTTACCAAGTCTGGTGAAGCTCTGGAGCGTAAGTGCAATGGTAAGTGATGATAACTGCATAGGCAATTTCCAATGCCTTTTCTAAAAAGGTCCTAACAACTTAGAGCAGGCATCAGAAGGAAACCTGAACTCAGTTTCTCAGCAAACTTCAGAACACGGAGAGTATCTTCACTTAGGCAACTGCTGTCTTGAAAATAAGAAAATAGCCATACAGGCTTTAAATTGAGAAGAAATATGAAGTAACATACCACATTCTGATTCATCAAGTGTGCAACAAATTTTGAAGATGTTAGACAAAGTTGCTGTAAAAGAAAACAGAAACTTTTAACACATTGTATATGGAGAAAAAAAATTTGTAACTCAGACACACTGGAGAGTTGTGCATCTCACAATCAAATGTGCTACTGAAATTATGCTTTAAAAAACCAACCCCTCAAAACTGTCACAGTAGCAACCCAGAACAGGCTGTCAAGCTTTCAGGATATCCTGACACCAGTATACTTCATACACTAATAAGTTCTGACCCCTGGGTCTCAGCTATGTTACTTCAAGTGAGTAATTGCAACACGCATGATAGAAGTTAACACGACAGAATTACAAGTTTCAGCATGTTGCTTCTTCACATCTTACATACCTTATCATTTCTGCGATATCCTTTGCGAAAATTTAGTATCAACCTCTTGAGAATCAATTCACCAATATTTGGAAACTTTGAGTTGATAATTGCCACTAGAGCTGCATAAACATGGGTGAAAATTGGAGAGGCACTCTGAGCTTGCAAAATGGATCTAGATAGCAGCCCCCTGTAAAAATATGTAAGTTTAAGATTTTCCTGGTAATAAAACAACATTTTTATTCAGTACATATCACATAAAATGGTATTTTACAGCCGGAATAGTTAGAAGATACTAGGTGGTCATTTTCAAACTGTTGTTTATCATGTCACAAAAAAAGCTTTGCAAAATGTGTTGCTCATGTGTTCAAGACAAGAAATTCTTAAACTGATACCTCATCTTTCATTAAATATTGTTCCTATTCGAACTACATCTGAAAATACTAATAACCATGTAAAAAGTCTTAATCTCTTATCGTGCAAATATCTTTATCCCTTTACCCAACACAGATTCACCAGTTTTGAAATCTGTATGATTTTGCTGTTTCCTCAGTTCAGAAAACAAATACCTGTTTGTGACAGAAAAAAATCTTCTCTGCAACCATTTATGAAACACAGAATTGTTTCAGTATAGTAACTTAGACAAGCCAAACAAACTTTGAAGAAATAAAAACTACATTTCCATAAAAGGTCTTCTAAAATAAACATCTACCTAAGAGTAATAAAACTGAATGTTCAGTAAAACCAGAATGGGCAAAATAATACTTTTCAATGCTTTTCTCAAACAACGCTGAGTATTTTCAACATAATTATTTTTTGGAACTGAGAACTGATTATAAAAGACTACTATTACAGCTTACATGAGTGTAAACACAGAGCCCATGACACAACAGTTCATCATACTAGCAGTCTCTCTTACATTTATATCAAGGCTGAAGTCTGAAAAGAACCTGAGACTCCCCTCCTGTTTCACCTCCCTCCTTTGTTTTGTTTCTTCTAATGCTTTAGGCGCATGTAATAGAGTAATATAGCTAAAGTAAAATTCTAAATGGGTAAACAGAAAAAGAAAAAAGCCCTTCAAACATCAATCAAAGTGCACACAGGTATCCAACTCTGTCTTCTCTGTGGTCTTTTGGAATCCTTCAAAAAAACTGCCTATGTGATACTAAACACAAACTGCACACGGACCTTATTCCTACTTACTCTGAAGTTGACACATGAAGCAGAACTCATTTCATACTAGTGCACAAACCCAGAATTATTTCTTTTTGAAACTACTAGTTCTTGCTTATACACTGAAACTGGTCTGGTTCAGATCCTATTTACTCTCAGCAAACTCAGAAAACGGCCTTACAGCTAGTTAAAACTTCATGTCATTACTTTCATATGCACTTTTCTGCAAATTTGGAAATCAAAATTAACTGTAAGAAGAAGGAAAATGCTGATATTTTTCTACATTACTTTGAAATTTATAAGCTTATAAACCACACACAAAAACTTCCACAGACAAGTGTATTCAAAATACATTTAATAAGCTCATTTTTAAACCAAAATATTACTGCTTATGTGAAAATTAAGTTTCAAGAGATATGAAATCTGGAAAGTAAAAACAAGCCCCACACAGACAGAGACTTCATTATTACTTCTAATTGACACTACATTCAAGAACCACTTGCTCACTCTCTAGATTTCACTTAATTCTCTCCTGTCATTTTTATAGTACTTGCAGGATTCTATCTTCCTATGAGATATGGCATACATGAAAATCACACATTCCTTTGCTATAACCTTCTCAAATAACAGTGACTAAGTTGACAGAAAAAATGTTGCTGTCTGTTTGAAATTTAACAGAATCAGCTCTGGATATATTGTTCAGAGGGGTTTTTTGTTGGTGGTGGTTTGGTTGGGTATGTTTAAGTGGTAGTTAACCTAAGAAATCCATACTCCTTTAGGCTAGCAGATATAACACCAAAATGAAAGCAAGGCAAGGTATCACACTGTTTGCACAATCACCGTGACTTCATGCTGAGCTCAAACAGCATAATAATCTTTTCTGTACATTACAACAATAAACAATCCTGCAGGTATCACAGAAACACAAGAAAGCATTTTAAAATGGTAAGACTTACCTTCCACGAACAATATTTTCTTGAAGGAGCTCATGAATGATATTTTCTATATTAGAAACGTTCACTTTATTGACAAGACCATTTATTGACTTCTTCAAGGCTTCCCAACTCATCCTCTGATATGCCAAGCTATTACAAAGGTATAATGAATTATTAACACATAAATCTGAGGTAGTATTGCGTGAATTTATATATACATATATATATATATATATGAAAACACAAATGTAAGTTGTAATCAGTAAAATAAGTCTAGTTCACAATTACACATTTAATTAATAGGAAAACACCAAAACATTATACATCAAAATGTAATTCTCTACAGATATAGCATAAGCCAGTATGTCCAGGTTTACAAGATATTATAGAAAATCCCTGGCATCCCACTTTTTCATTTACACTTCACAGCAGAAGTAGGTACAGTCATAATCTGACTCTTACCTTTCTTCTGGTAGAAAGATACCTTCAGAAGAATGATCACAGCTCTTCAAGGGTATCCCATTTTCACAAACATTCATCAAAACTCTTTACGGATTAACTTTGCAGTGGAAATGCAAATATACCACTTTCAACTCACCTGTTTTTATCAGTGATTTGCTCCTGCATCATCCTGAGCTTGGCAGGTGGAATATATGCACCACCTGTGCGAGTAAGGATAGGATCCACTTCTTCCTTTTTCTTTTTCGAAGAGGTCTCATCATGAGCAAGTGAGCTCTGGACTGTTGACCTGTCTGGACTTCTACGATCAGGTGATGAGTATCTTCTCTTCCTTCGATCAGATTCCCTCTCCTCCCATTTCTCATGGTGTCTGTCTCTACCCCTTTCCATCCTTCTAAAAAACAAAACCAAAAAAACCCAAACAAAAAAAACCCTTAAACAACAAAAAACTCCAGATCACCAAATACCCAAGGGTTTGTGCAAAGTTTTCTCATCTTATTCATTAAAATGAGTATTTTATTACTGATTAAGAAAGGGCTTAATACCTTCCTTCTGAAGTTCTGTCATCATAGTATTCCCTTCTTGAATACTCCTGATATTCATATCTGCTGTCATCAGAATATCTTCTCTTTCTGGGAGATGGAGACCTGTCATGCTCTACATCCCTAATTGCAACCCAAGACACAAAATTTTTAGTAATAGGCTTAGAAAAGCAATGCTATTAATATCTACTTGCAATATAATATTACAATACAGAACTGTTACACTTCTTCAACCTGAGTTTCAGTTTATGCACCATTCAGATAGAAGATGCTCCTTCCACAATAACTTGCTGTCAGCAAAAAATAATCAAAAAGCAAAGGAGCACTGTAAAAAGAAGCTCCTCCTAGAACTTAAAATTAAAGCCAAGTGGTAATAATACCAAATACCAAAGGTAAATTTAGCAGCACACATTCCTCAGTACAAGAGGTTTCATTCCAATTAAAATGTGAAATTAAAGGTAAGCTGGTGACAGTTCATCTTATGCCTTGGAGAAATATCAACTGAAGTGCACTCTACCATCTCCTACTAGCATCAATAATCTTGCTGTAAAGTGACAACTACAGAATCAGCAATATGTGGGTCGAAGCAGAAAGCTGGCATCTAATTGCCACTTTCAAATCCTGTGACAATTTAACTGAATGCTAAGGATTTTTTTTAAGATTTAGAAAAAGATTTAAAAGATTTTAAAAAACCCTAAAACCACACCTTTATTTACTGATATATCAACATGAAATATTTCATTAAATTTACACTTATTTTTCAATGCTCAGTTGCAGTAATATGCAAAAGTGCAGGTTCTGTTTCTTTATCTAACTATCTACATGAGCTATATATACAGAATTGTATGGTATAAGAATTAATCATTCTACCTGTCCTCTGGAGACGAACTTCTTCGGTGTGAACTGTAGTTTTCCTTCTTTTCATAACTGGAACCATGCTTTAAGAAAACGGGGGGAAAAAAAAAATCAAGCCCAAACATTATACATTAATTACTGTGAGTACATAAATAGTGAGATCAAAGCGTATCATGTCTTCAGTTCTCTACTCCTTTACAAGAAGGGCCATCAAATAAAGCTAATGGTGGTCAGTTACAGCAAGGACAGCTGGCTCCAAAGCAACAAGCGGTTAAGCAGCTGGACTCTCACCTACAGGATGCTGCAGGATTTCTCCTTATATTCCTCCTATTTTCTCATAAGTCAGTCCTAGCTTCACACATTATAAACATCTAAGTTACACTGCTCCACTTGACAGATCCTGGAAGCAAACTTAATTCTAGATTTTTTAAAAAATATAAGTTTACAAGATTGTTTAAGTGATACACACTTAAAGTAGTTCTGTGGAGTGAACAATGACCTGTAGACGTGTGGAATTATACACAAAAATTGGAGCATGACAGCATCTACAACACACATAGAAAGACACTTCATCAAGATGCTTCAAAATCACTTCGGTGAAGTAGAGAGATTACATAGCTATAACCTCTATACTTTAATTGTAAAGGTCCTTTTTTCCCCTTAAAATATTACTTATGATTTTTCAGAAGCAGGATCTCATGTTATCAGGCAGTGATCACCTGTGAAATAGGTAACACTTCCCCCTGATGCTGAAACTCAACACAAAGACTCGCTTTGAAGTTTTTACTGAAATACTCCTCTCATCTGTTGAAGTGGCACTGTATCATTCAACATGCTAGCATCCTAGTTTTCGCATCACCAAAGAGCCAGTTAAAACTGTTGGC